>CAUYRT010037491.1:0-23426 GCA_963574885.1 Lepilemur ruficaudatus
ACTGAAAATATATAGAAAAAATTAGCCGGGCGTGGAGGCACATGCCTGTAGTCCCAGCTACTCGGGGGGCTGAGGCAGAAGGATTGCTTGAGCCCAGGAGTTTGAGGTTGCTGTGAGCTAGGCTGATGCCACGGCACTCTAGCCCAGGCAACAGAGTGAGACTCTGTCTCAAAATATATATATATATATATATATATATATATACCGTTTCATGCTTACTTTAAAGCCCTTACCTTGGTATGTTTCTACTTCTTTCTTGCTATTCTTTATGCTATTTTTTGTCATTTTTATACTTTCATGTATGTTATAAACCCCACAAAATAAATTGTCAATATTTTTTGCATTAAACAATTATCTTTAAGAGAATTTTTTGTGTTCATGAGGAAAAAACATACTTACTCACGTGTTTCTCATTTCTAGCATTCCTTAGCATAGTTCCAATTTCCATCTGTTATTTTCATTCTGCCTGAAGAATTTTAGAGCTTTACTACCTCTACTGGTGATAATTTTTTTAGTTTTTGGTTTGGAACATATTTTCCTTAATATTTATGCATAATTTTAGGTCAGCCGGATTTTTATTTCACTTTAAAGATGTCGTGTTTAGCTTGTATTATTTCTGATGATGAAACATCTATTTTCTCTGGCTACTCTCAAAAATTTCTCTTTATCACAGATTTTTAGCTATTTGATTAGGATGTCTATTGGTGTAGTTTGTGTGTGTGTATGTGTGTGTTTGTGTGTGTATGGACCATTCCTCGGGTTTCTTGAGACTCTTAGATCTGAGGACTTATAATGTTCACCAAATTTGGGATTTTTTGGCCATTATTCTCTAAATATATATTTGATATTTATATGCCTTTTTCCTCCTTGTCTGAGACTCCGGTTATACATATTAGACTGCTTGATACTGTCTCACAGGTCACTGAGTTTTGTTAACTTTTTAGTCTCTTTTCTTTCTGTGACTCAGCTTGGATAGTATATGTTACTATAGCTTCAAGTTCACTGACCTTTTCTTCTGCAGTATCTAATCTGTTATAATATCCATTTAATAAATTTTTCATTTCATATATTGCATTTTTCAGCCCTATGATATCCATGTTGTTCTTTTTAAAGCTACCATTTTTTCTCATTGTATTTATATTTTTCTTTAAATAACATGACCGTAATTGTAATAACTGTTTTAAAAATCCTTGTACGGTAATTCCATCATCTGTGCTGGCTATTTTTATTGACTGATTATCCTCCTAATTACTGATCACATTTTGTTTCTTTGCTTTTGCATATCTAGTAATTTTTCATTGACCGCTAGACATCATAAATGCTATGCCGTTGAGTGTTTGGATTTTGTTATCTTCCCTCAAAAAACGCTGAATATTATGAAGCAGGCAATTAGATTACTTGTCATCAGCTTCATTTTGAATACTTATTTTTAAGCTGTGTTATGATGGGTGTAAAATAATCTTTTTTCTGGAGCCAGTCTAGCCTTACTATGAAGACATGACCTCTCGGGGGGGTCTCTACTGAATGCACAGGGTGTTGGATGAGGCCTCTTCACTCTGGCTGTTAAGAATTTAAATTTCTCCAAGATCTGCATGACCTCAGGAAGTTGTTCAGTTTATGTTATTCTGGTAGTTATTCTTTCCTCAGTCTCATGGAAATTTAGCCCACCATGCACAGACTAGTATTCAGTCAAGGGGTATTAGTATGCAGGCCTAAGGGGACCCTTGGAGACTTCTCCTTGTGTAACTTCTTACTCTTTTCTGATATCACCAATAAAACTGGGAAGAGACAGTGAGTGGCATGAACTGAAGGTCCTCTCTCTTTGAAGGCAAGTTGGGTTTTTTGCCCGGCAGGACCCTTGTCACACAATAGGGTCATTCCTATTTGCAGGTTTGGGGGGAAAGTATACATATTTGTGAGGGGAGTTGAGCACATGAATGGGTAAACGTGTGTAACATACATCTCATGTTCACTTCGAGGAAGGTTTTTAGTATTAAAATTAAGTGGAATTTGGCTATTTATGTCAAAAGGTAAACTACAGGATGCGAACACTGTGTGCACAGTCTCTATAAGCTGGCTCAAACTGACTTGAGATCTGCAATCGCTTGTCAGGGAAGAACGTTTGTAAGGCGGGTCCCCTGTCCCATCAGAGTCGTAGTGGTCTGGGTTCTAAATCTGAGTTAGGAAGGGTCTGTCAGTGCACCTGTTAGCTCCTATTTTTAGGAAGCTTTTGCAACAGTGTGGTTTTTCTTGTAGCCATAGGAATTTAGGAAGTTGCCATCCCAGCCGGGCTCTGAACCTTTAACCCACAGGTAATTTTTGTTTCTGTAACCCTAGGGTCTGTCTTAGTTGATAAAGGGTCTCTCATATCACACGTCTTTGACAAAAAAAAATTATTTTTGAGCTAAAGGTAATTAAGAAGCAGCAAACAAAGAAAAAGCTCTTCCTGTGTTTTCTGCCTAGAGACAGGATATAAATTCTCCTCCACTGGAGACCTTTACACTCCGGTCAGCCCAGAGATGACACCAGAGGAATCTGCAAACAACCTCATCTCGTTAGACTTTTCCCAAACCTTCTCCATAGTTTCCCCCTTTAGAAGCCGAAAACCTCTCTCTTCTTTGTCCTGTCATTTCTCTACTAATTTATTGTCCTTTTTTGGAGATGCTATACAAGCCAGGCTTCTAAGCCACTGCCTGGGGATAATTTTCACTGAGGTTTCTTCCGTGTGATGTGCACTGCATGTGTTCATACATCTGTTTGTTTTTCTTTTTCTTTTCTTTTCTTTTCTTTTCTTTTCTTTTCTTTTCTTTTCTTTTTTTTTATTTTTTTGAGGCAGAGTCTCACTCTGTTGCCCAGGCTAGAGTGAATGCCGTGGCGTCAGCCTAGCTCACAGCAACCGCAAACTCCTGGGCTCAAGCGATCCTTCTGCCTCAGCCTCCCGAGTAGCTGGGACTACAGACATGCGACACCATGCCCGGCTAATGTTTTCTATATAGTTTTAGTTGGCCAATTAATTTCTTTCTATTTTAGTAGAGACGGGGTCTCGCTCTTGCTCAGGCTGGTTTCGAACTCCTGACCTTGAGCGATCTGCCCGCCTCGGCCTCCCAGAGTGCTGGGATGACAGGCGCGAGCCACCGCGCCCGGCCCTGTTTTTCTTTTGTTCATCTGTCTTTTGTTACAGGGGTCCCTCCCTGGGAAGAACTCATGGAGGTTGAGGAAAAATTTTGTTTCCTCCCTGTCAACACAGTTCTCATTCACACGTATCTGCTGTCGATATCAAAATTACGTCTCTGTGTTAGGTCATTCAGGGTGCTTCCAGTCGGCGAACATCTCCACCGGTTTGTCTCTCGGGTACCTCCCACTCGATACAGTCAGACTAAGCTCACTAGTATTCTCACTCTTTAGCTGATGGTTCACCTAGTTACTCAAGCCGGGGACCTGGGCATCCTTCGTGTCCTCTTCCTTCCTCTCCCTCTCTTCTCCTTGTCTATGCTGTCAGAAAAAGGGTTTAGAGAGGACGAAAGAGAAAAAGGGGAGCGGGAGACGGCCTCAAACAAGGACAAACTTTATGATGAAATCCGGGAAGTGCCTTTGCTGGGAGGGGCAAGAGAGGCCCCGCCTGAGCAGTCGCGGGCTTTTTAAGGGGTGGCCGGGCGGAAAAGGGAGGGCCTGCTTATGCAAAGCTAGGCGTCAAAAAGAGACCGACCAATCAGGGCTCAGGCTCGTCATGCAGATTAGGGATTCAGAATCAGCCAGTCAGAGCCTGGGGTCCTTTATGTAAATAGAGAAGTCCAGATTTAACCAATCGGGGATGGGGAAGTCTGTACGGGCTTTCTGAGGAGCCACGGGGTAGGGGGTGGAGACATCTGTGGCGGGCTTTCCGCGCTGGCCATTTGCATGGGGGAGAAGCGAAGTGGCAGTTGTCTTTTTCATCCTTCATATGCCACCTCCCCAGACGCTTCCATCTGACCCTCCTCTTTCTGTACTAAAACTGCTCCAGTTTGAAGCGTCTTGAGTTCGTACTTGACTTCCACGGTAGCATCCTGTTGTTGTTGTTGTTGTTGTTGTTGTTGTTTACTACTATTCTGATGCTCCTCAAATCTGTCTTTCACACAGCATCGGTGGGTGGTGTCTCTGGGGCCCAGGAAGGTCCCAGGAGCGAATGAAGTAGACTGGCTGGGCCTGTGAGAAAGTGGAAAGATCGTGTCCATCCAAGAGTGTTACCAAAAACGTGGCCACTTGCCCGTGAGGCCGAATCAGAAGAACGAGGACAAGCGGTTTGAGGAGGAAGAGACATTTTCATTACTTTGCCAGCAAAAGGAGGAGGCTGGAGACTCCCGTCTGAGTATGCCTCACCCTAATAATAAGCAGAAACAGGGAGCTTTTAAAGGGTGGGTTCAGGCAATTACTGTTGAACTACAGTTGAAGATTCTGATCACCGTCTCCACTGAAGACAATCTCGTAACCTCGGCCCAGGACCTCCCTTTGCCAGGTCCTGGCTGGGCCAGCTCTTTTAGCACCAATAACAAAAGACTTAGCCCCTCCCGATGACTGGCCTGAGGCAGGGCTGCAGGTTTTAGTTCTCAAAAGGGAGCGGAGGACGTTTTAAAGAGACAGAACAGATCTGTTGGGTAAAGTCCAGCTGGGGAGCGGAATTAGGGGTCTCAATAGGGGAAAGGAATTCCTCAAAAACGGATTCATGTGATTAACTGTACACCTTGGTAAATTCACTGAAAATCATTTAATTGTACACTTAAAATGGAGTGTTGGTTGTACGTAGATACAGTTGGAGCCCTAGGTATGTGCTCTATGGACTACTTTGACAGAGTAGGTTTTTGAATGTAACAAGGTAAGTCAACTTGAGTGGTAATATATTTTGTGAAATCAGCTCACTACAAATTGTGACTGTAAACATTGTACTGTAAATGCTTTGTAGTTTTCCCCCAATAAAAAGAAAATAGAAAGAAATTATCTGGACAACTAAAAATATATACATAAAAAATTAGCCAGGCATGGTGGCACATACCTGTAGTCCCAGCTACTCAGAAGGCTGAGGCAGAACGATTGCTTGAGCCCAGGACTTTGAGATTGCTGTGAGCTAGTCTGATGCTACGGCACTCTAGCCCTGGCAACAGAGGGAGGAAAAAAAAAAAAAGATTCAGGTCAAACCATTTTTTGCATTTGGTTTTCATGTCTATTTAATATCCTCCATACTAGGACAATTCTTTAGTCTTCTTTTGAGTATAGAATTGAGAGTTTGAATACTGTAGATCAATATGTTGGTTTAATATCTCTTAATTTAGATTTGTCCGATGTTTTTCCATAACTACATCTAGGTTATACATCTTTGGCAGGGCAGAGATGATGTTATGTTCTTCTCATTACATCCTATCAGGCAGCACACAATTTCAATTTGTCCCTTAAGGACATTGATTTGATCACTCGATTAAAATGGCTTCTACCAGGGTTATCTAATAGGAAGTTATTCTATCCTCATTTCTAAATAACAAGTATTTTATGGGGAGCTACTTTCCGACAATATAAATGCCTTGTTCCTCATCACAATTTATATATCACCTCTTATACATTATTTTCTATTATCTAAAGTGTTTATGTATTTATATCTCTATAGACTATGCTTCTCTATTTTGTTTAATGAGTTATAATTTGTCACTGTCATTATTCATTTTCATGCACAAATTTTGTTGCAGATTTAATCAGGGGGAGCTCCTCTAATTTGACTTCTCTGTTTTTTCCAAGAACTGGGCTCTACATGTACTCATTATAATAGCAGAATTTCTGTTCCCAAGTCTTTTCAGTGGACAGAGCTAGTGAATATATGTGCCATATGTATTTATAGTCAATTCTGCACTATTTATTAAAACTGATAATTTTATATTTATACCTTCAATTCCTATTCAACACCATAACATTCATTATAGATTTTTCCTTTTCCATATTTGTAACTCTGACAGCAATAAACCTGGCTCTGATTGCCTGTAATACATTTAACTATCTGTTATTTAAACCCAATTTATGTAATCTATCTCCGATTGTAGCAATTCCTGCATTAAATGGATGCCCTTTGTACTGCTTCAGATTCCAACCACTACATAGGGCCATTGCCATATCCCTTTCTCTATGTGGAAACACTTTCTTAATCCTGCTCTCATTACAACACCCTGCACTAACTACTACATTATATGAAAAATCTCTTCACTCTGCTGAGACTCTGACACTCTATGGAAAGCTATGCACACTGTACTCCATGAAGATGGAGCCCTCCTTGTTGCACTTGTGCTCCAGCACCTTGTGCTGGGTTGGCCTCCTACACAAATGCCCTCTCACCTCAATTTGGTTCTGGTGCCCTTTTCAGGCCTCTCCCTACCCATGTAGATGCCCTCCTCACTCTGCTCTGGCTCTCTCTTTCCAAATTTGTACTTCTTACTGACAGGATGTCCTCCTCATCCTGTGTGGGTTCTGAAACCCTATGCCAAGCCTCTACAGTATGCAGATGCCTTCCTTACATTTTGTAGGTTCTGCCATCCCAGGTAGGTCACTGCTCTGCTGCCTTTAACCTGCTCAAGCTCAGAAACCCTGATACCGATTACCACAGCTTCCCAGCCCTTCCCCTTGTTTTTATGGGAAACCTAATGAATTTGAATTGAATTGACCAAAAAGGGAAAGGGAAAAGGAAAAGAAAGAGGAAAAAAATATATTTGCCTTGTAATAGGATGTTTTTTTCTAAGACAGGGTCTTGCTCTGTCACCCTGGCTAGAGTATAGTGGAATCATCATAGCTCAAACTCCTGGGCTCAAGCGATCCTCCTTCCTCAGCCTACCAAGTAGCTAGGACAACAGGTATGCACCACCATGCCCAGATAATTTTTCTATTTTTTTTTCTTTTTTGTAGAGGGAGGGTCTCACTATGTTCCTCAGTCTGGTCTCTAAGTACTGGCCTCACATGATCCTCCCATTTGGCCCTCCCAAAGGATTATAAGTATGAGCCACCAGATGCAGCTGTAATATGATTTTTGAAAGAGTTATTTACAATTAGGTCCAACACTTCTCATAGTGAAATCACAACAATTAATAAATCTATGTTATTTTTCCCTTCTTACTTTTGCCAAATTATATCAGGTGATCTCTACAACTATTTAAAACTAACACAGAATAAGACCAATTGTATATGTTTCAAAACTGAGTAATGTTTTCTGTGAAAAAAACAAAACTTGTCTAATATGCAATAATAGAATATACAATATGCTGCAAATATTTTCATCTACCATATCGTTTATATTTTAGCTTTTCTTACAGCATCTTTAACCCTACAAAAATCAGTTGGAGCACTATGTATGTACTCTCTGGACTACTTTGACAGAGTAGGTTTTTGAATGTAACAAGATAAGTCAATTTGAGTGGTAATATATTTTGGGAAATCAGCTCACTACAAATTGTGATTGTAAACATTATACTGTAAATGCTTTGTAGTTTCCCCCAATAAAAATAATAATAATAAAAAAGTCTTTAATTTGTATTTAATCAATGCCCTTATAAGTTTGCATTGCATGTTCATTTTCAAAGTGTCACCCTCTACAAATAAATAAAATACCTAGGAATAAATTTAACCAAAGAAATGGAAGATCTCTATAATGAAAACTATAAAACGTTGATGAAAGAAATCGAAGAAGATACAAAAAATGGAAACGTATTCCATGGTCATGGATTGGAAGAATCAATATTGCTAAAATGTCCATACTACCCAAAGCAATCTACAGATTCCATGCAATCTCCAATAAAATACCAATGACATTCTTCACAGAAATAGAAATAATAATCCCAAAATTCTCATGGAACCACAAAAGACCCAGAATAGCCAAAGCCATCATGAGCAAAAAGAACAGAACTAGAAGAATCACATTAACTGACTTCATATTATACTATAGAGCTTTAGTAAACAAAACAGCATGGCACTGGAATAGAAACAGGATCATATCAGTGGAACAGAATGGAAAACCCAGTAATAAGTCCATTTATCTATAGTGAACTCATTTTTAACAAAGGATTGATAACTAGAATATATAAGGAGATCATTCAACGAAACGATAAAAAGTAATCCTATTAAAAATGGGCAAAAGATGAAAATACATTTCTCAAGAGAAGACATACACATGGCCAACAAATATGTGAACACACACACACACACACCATGGACTACTACTCAACCAGATAAAAGGGATGAAATAATGTCATTTGCAGCAACTTGGGTAGAACTGGAGACCATTATCCTTAAGTGGAGTATTTCAGGATTGGAGAACAAATGCTACATGTTCTCACTAATAAGTGGGAGCTAAATGCTGGGTGAACATGGACACACAAGGCATAAAGGACACTGGAAACTAAGAAGGGAGGAGGTTGGAATGGGAATGGAGATGAGGAGTAAAAATTTACCTACTGGGTACAATGAACACCGTCCTGAAGGCAGGAACATTGAAAGCTTTGCATTACAGAGTGTATCCATTAACAAAAACTTTTGTACCCACTAAATACTTTAAAATTGAAAAAAAAATAGAATTCTAAAGAAAAAAAAATGCTCAACATCATTAGTCATCATAGAAATGCAAATCAAAACTACAATGAGATGTCATCTCACTCCATTTAAAATAGCTTTTATCAAAAAGACAGGCAATGGCCGGGCGCGGTGGCTCACGCCTGTAATCCTAGCACTCTGGGAGGCCGAGGCAGGCGGATCGCTCAAGGTCAGGAGTTTGAAACCAGCCTGAGCAGGAGTGAGACCCCGTCTCTACTATAAATAGAAAGAAAGAAATTAATTGGCCAACTAAAGATATATATAGAAAAATGAGCCGGGCATGGTGGCACATGCCTGTAGTCCCAGCTACTCAGGAGGCTGAGGCAGAAGGATTGCTTGAGCCCAGGAGTTTGAGGTTGCTGTGAGCTAAGCTGATGCCACGGCACTCACTTTACCCTGGGCAACAGAGTGAGACTCTGTCTCAAAAAAAAAAAAAAAATATATAATTAGTGCTAGTTTCTTCTTTTCTGTTTCCTAACTCTGTTCAGGCAGAGTCCAGAGTTTCTTAGATGCTGACACCAAGATGAGATAAAAGATGCAAAGATATTATGAGGGGAAGTGCCTGTGCAAAAGAAAACAGGGAGTCATCTGGAAGTATCTGGAAAGCCAATAGATCCCAATACAGCAAAAGAAAGAGGGTGGGTAGAAGTGTTCCAGACAGCTGTGCAATTGAAGGAAGTTTCAACTGAGCTTCCTGGGAGTCCTTAAGATAAAGTCAAACAGGAAAAGAGTTTTGTGTCTTCTGGAAACTCAGTCATTGATGGGGAGCAGTCCTTGGGAGGCAGTATCTTGGGACAAGCCCAGAAATGAATTTCAAAGTGAGCACCTGAGGCTTTCTGTCAGTCATGTTCCTGAGAATGCAGGAGGTGCATTCTCATGGCTGACCTACACAGATTCTCATATCACATCCCAAGACGCATGAAAATAGAGCCTGGGGCAATGTGCATACTCACTGGGAAATAAAAAGAAAGTCTACCTCTCCATATATTCAAGATTTAGATTTCAATTTCTTTAACCATGTTCAAGTTCTATTCATGTGCCCAATTTTGACCTACTCCCTATTGCTGATGTTTGCATAAAATTATTGACTTAAGGCCAAGAGGACCTCTCCTGGAACTGAAAGAGACATCAGTTCTACTTGATATCTACTGGGTTGCTTTTGACTGCATTTAAGAGATAATCTAACCCAAATTAACTTAAACAATGAAGATGTTTATCTTACAATAATAGAAGGTCCAGTCTGGTATGGGTGGATTCCAGCAATGGTCCAAATAAAATATTGACCCCATTTTGGTCCCGTTCTATAGGAGTTAGCTTTATTATCAGGCTGACTTCCCATGAAATTCTAAGATAACTACCAGCAACAACTGAGGCAAAATGCTCCCTTTGTTCAAACCAAGCATGAGAGAGAGAAAATTTCTCCACGAAACAATTCCTTTCAGCCTATCTTTATTTTGTGCTGCTATATAAAAGTCTAGCACAGATTGGGTGATTTATAATACATATAAATTTATTAGCTCACCATTCTGGAGGTTGGGAAATCCAAGATGGAGGGGCCAACATCAGCTGAGGGCCTTCTTGCTGCATCATGACATGATGGGAGGCAGCACATGCTGGAAAGGGAGAGAGAGAGAGAGAGAGAGAGAGAGAGAGAGAGAGAGAGAGAGAGAGAGAGAGAGAGAGAGAGAGAGAGAGAAAGTGCCCATGACAACAAACCTACTTTCACAATAATGGCATTAGACTATTCATAAATGTGGAACCCTCCTGACCTAAATACCTCTTAAAGGTCCCACCTCCCAAAACCATCAAAATGGCAATTAAATTTCCACATGAGTTTTGGAGGGAACAAACATTTAAACCATAGCACAGCCTAGGGGGCCACCTGCTCATTTATATAACTATTCCTGAACAAATAAGAGCCAACAAGGGAATGCCATGGTCTGTTTGGCTTATACCTGGCTTCTAAGACAACCGCTGAGAAAAGAGATGCAAAGATAATTTTTAGATGTGATTCCCATTTACCACCAACAGACTTTGAGATTACCCTCCACAATGCAGATGGGCTTTAGCCAGTTAGTCCCAGGCCTGAAGAGCAAAGACTGAGGCTTCCCTAATGTGATGGTTAATTTTAAGTGTCAACTTGACTGAATTAAGAAAACCTAGACTACTGGTAAAGCATTATTTTGAGATTTATCTGTGGAGGTGTTTCCAGAGGATATTGGCAAGTGATTTGAAGTGGACTAAGTGAAGATCCACCCTCAATGTGGGCAGGCACTGTCCACTTGGCTGGGGGCCCAAACAGAATAAAATAGCAGAGAAAAGAATTTCCTCTCCTCCTGGAGCTGGGACTACTCTTCTCCTTCCCCTAGACATCAGAACACCAGGTTCTCTGGCACTGGGACTCCAGGACTTACACCAACACCCCTAACCCTGAGTTCGCAGGCTTTTGGCCTCAGACTGATAATTATACCAGTGGCTTCCCTGATTCTGAAGTCTTTGGGCTTGGACTGAGCTATGCTACTGGCATCTGAGGGTTTCCAGCTTGCAGATAGCCTGATGTGTGACTTCTTAGCCTCTAAATTATGTGAGCCAATTTCCCTAATAAATTCTCTCTCATATATCTATATATCTATATCTATATCTACATCTATCCTATTTTTTGTCTTTCTGGAGAATCCTGACTCATACACTAATAAAGAAGCAATTCTGCCTCAAGACGACAACACATAGAATTCTGCCTGAGTTCCCAGCTTGTTGGCTTGCCTTGCAGATTTCAGACTTAAGATTGCATCAACTCTTACTTGAATTTCCAACTTTCTGGTTTGCCCTACAAATTTCAGACTTGCCACCCCCACAATCACATGAGCCGATTTCTTAAAATTAATCTCTCTCTCTCTCTCTCTCTATCCTATTAGTTCTGTTTCTCTGGAGAACCCTGATTAATACAGGCCATGTGGGGGAGAATCAAATACTTGAATAGAATTTGAGTTCTGTAAAGAGAAAGGAGGAAATGGATGTGAGGTTATGAACAGTAGCATTCATTCACTGCCAGAACAAAATTCAAAGAGGAAGGGAGAGTGGCTGGTGGGAAGGCTGACAACACATGGCCCTATAACACTGTAGGTTTTTAAGCTTTGGTTGATAATATGCTGAAGCACCTGCTCTAGTAAATTCTGATAACTCAGGACTAGCCAAGATTAGCCAATGCCTCCTCCCTCCCCCACAAAACCCCTACAGATTTCAAATTCAAAATAAATTATGAAGAGAACCACCAGTTTGCCTAGTTTTGAGTCTTAGGGCATGCAAAGACTGGATTTGACACATTTGACACATCGACAAAAAGCCTGGATTTGACACATAGATCATTTGTGAGAGAAAGGAGAGGGGACTGTACCTAGCAATCAAACAAATTAAATAAGCTATGCACATGGTAATCCATGTATGTATGTTATGTCTTTAAAATGATTGTATTATTATGATTGTTATCTGGTTTTATGATGGCTAAACCATTTTCTCACAACTGATCATCATTTTAGTCTTAGATGCTCTGATGCACACGTATGTCAGACAAAAGGCACACTTCTTACACTGAAGGGGAGACAGGGCCTCATCCACTTGTATCTTTCTACCATTGCACAACTTTCTACTTCTTCCCTTTGACCTTGATGATCCCTTAAAGAGGTCATTGGAACAGAATCTGATAGTCCCTGATGAAATGAAGTGAATTTTTTAGGATGACCCCTGAGTAATCACCAGCTCCTCCATGTTCAATCACATCTTTTGTCCTGAAAGAGGTCATTTTTTTTGTGCTGAACACAGAGTCATTTCTTTAGTGTTTATTCCTGATCCCTAAAAGGGATATTTCCATTTTATCCAGCAGTCATTTCTGATTGCATAATACTGACTAGTAATAGTCTCTGCAGCTAGAAGACAAAATAACCCAGAATTTCGTTTCTCAGATCAGACCAGGTTTCAGTTCAAATGCTCACTGTCCTCTCCCTGGGGGATCCTCCAGACTTATTTCCTTCCTTTTGTTCTCCTGATTAGCCCATCATGTTTCAGGCATAAAATGATAGGGCTAGCATAAGTGAGATTTTATGAGTGGATGTTACACCTTGAGGTTATTGTATTATGAGAGCATTTCCTGGAGTGTGAAATAATATACTGATGAATATAAAATAGAAATGCACTGCATGAAATCCTATCTATATATTATGAAGCGTTATCAGAGTTCAGAGAATCAAGAATTTCTGCTCTAAGCCATTTTTTTTTATTTTGTCAGTCAGTGATGGCAGCTCAGGGAAAACCAACTAAAGTAGCTTAGATTTTAGTTTTCAAGAGTCCTATCAAACCAATACAGTCTGCTATAAATTTCAAATACAATACTTTTAAATAAAGAAAATAAATTAACCAGACATTCACTGGGCACTTACTCTGTGCCAGACATCATGCTAGATGCTTTTATTCCTCTCAATATCCCCATTGTACTGAGGAAGAAACAGAGGCTTACAGAGATTAAGCAACCTGCCCAAGTCCAAAACAGAGTCAATCTTCTAAGCTTGCATTTGTTCCACTGCAGCCTGCCAAGCTGAATTTTCCAGTGCCTTTCTGATAGTAAATGTGCTTCATGATGAATCCCCAGGTTAGCAGAGCAAGCATTTTCTTGGCGAACAGGACAAGTTATCTAGTTACTGAACACCCAGTTTTTACCAGGCATTGTGCTGGACAGTTTCATAAACAGGATCTCACAATTACTCTTTTTCTAGATGGAAGACTAAGAATTTGAAAAGTTAGGTAGTAAGCCAAAGATCACATGGCCGTCTAGAGGAACAAGGAATTCAAATCAGGCACTTCTGATCCTGTGTCACTACATTGTGTAAAGGTGCATCATTTAGGTTAAAGTGTATATGAGACTACAATGTGCCATGACTATTGGGACTAAGTTATTAGTAACCCTGAATATAATTTTGTAAAATAGCAAAGCACCTAAGAGCAATAAATGACAAGGACATGGTATAGACATGTATAAACTCATAGGATGAGAAACTTACTCTGTCCTTCCTTCCTCACTTGTAAATGGACAGAGAAAGTGGGTTCTAAAACAGTGACGTAGAAAATGCTCTACACCCTTGTGTTCATAAAGCCAATATAGTTAAGTAAAGTGTTCATCTTGCTGAAGAATCCATTTCTCTCCTGGCCTGCTCCTTCAGTCTCTCTTAAATGATGTGGTCAGTGTCAGGGCATTTTCAGTGTAAAATAGCAATTATAAAAGAATTAATTAGGGTCTTCCTTACACTATATTAAGCTATCCCACCTTCTTTAGCTGTACTGTGTAAAGGACACGTGAATAAGAATGTCTTTAAAACCCATGAGTATGTTTCAGTTGGGAATCTTGTTTTATAGCAAGATCCGAAAGTTTGGGTAATATATTTCTATATTAATAACTATCATTAAGGTGGGTAGTTTTAATTATGCTAATGATTACCTGTCAGTTTATTTCAGTTCAACAAATATTTATTGGACATCTATTACGTTTCAGGTGTTGGACTAACAGCTGGAGATGTTTAGATGAACAGAGCAGTGCCTGTCTGGCCACTTTTCGGGTGACAGATGGATAAACAGATGTCTGGGATAAGAAATAGGATGGAGGAGGGCACAGAGAAACAGGAATTCATGAGTACTAGACTTCCCTCGAGCAGATGACCCAGATTCCCAATTCATGGAACAGATCATGGTTGAGCCTCTCTGTGGTCATTAGTTTTTAGCAAATGAGGACATGAATATGATAGACTGTACTTCCTTGCATACATTAATATTATTTCCATGCTTGTGTCTTTCCTGGGTAGCTTGGTAAGTTAACTTATAAGGAAGAAGAAGAAAGTCTTCTTAACTGATTTTTTAAAAATTTGATTTACTCTGAACATTAGAAAATACTTCAGGTAGATTTCTAACATTACCTTAAAATGAATGTAACTATTAAATGCATGTTATATTAAATCCGAGCTGGAAAGTTCCAATTTGGTCATGCAAAGCTGCTTTTCAGAGTACTGCTTGTGGAGAATCAATCATTTCAATTTATCTCATTTCAAAATAGCAAGAGCAGAGGGTTTTTCATCAAACTAATAGTGTCCATTAGTTCTTAAAAAAATCAATTTATTCAGGGGTGGGGTATAAGGAATTTCATAAATAGGTCAAAATTTGGGGAAGCTTGTCTTAAATCAGAGATTAAAAGAGTAACCATTCCTTTGTTGGACGTGTGAAAGTGCTCTAATAAACATTCTAATGGTGGATAGGAGGGCAAAGTTTTTGATGAAATCACAAATGGGAGAATCTTACTCATCTCAACCTCACTCATAATAAGAGAGATGCAAAATCAAACAACAACAGTTTTTGACTGTTTAGATTGGAAAAATCCAAATTTGATAGCATACACTGTAGCAGAGGGGAAGTAATTACTCTCGTATATTGCTGTTGGGACTACGAAATGATAAAACATAATACCAATCAAGGAGAACTGGCAGTTACATAGTGTACATATAGGGTAATTATTGCTGGGTAACAGTATTGTTACTTCAAAACTTGGTAGCTTAAAACCAGCACCATTTATTCAGCTTACAATTCTGTAGTTTGGCCATGTAGGCTGCGTTCCGCCGAGCAGTTTATCTAGTCTTGGCTGAGCTCGCACATATCTGTCATCAGCAGAAGCTCTGCTTTGCTGATATTGACTAGATTGTTTCTTGTATCTGGGGCATTGGCTGAGCAAAACAAGCTGACTTTGCTCTGCCTTAGGAGGTCTTTCATCCTTCAGAGGCTAAACCAAGCTCGTTCACTTGGCGGAGGCAATGATCGTGGGAGTGTGAACAGAAATGTGCGAGGCCTTTTGAGGCCTGGGATCACAATTGCACATGATCACTTTCACCATATCGTATAGACCAAAACAAGCCACAGGGTCACCCCTCATTCAGCAAGTGGGAAAATAGACTCCATTCATTCATGGGAGGATTTGCAAAGTTACAGGGCAAGGGTATGTATTAAATAAATATAGACAGCAGCATAGTTGAGCTCATATTTGCAAATAATCTACATCTCTCAAAATTGCAGTTGCTTTGACTGTTTGACAAAGAAAGCCCAGGTACTAGGCATCTATCCCATAGAAAACATATGAAAAAAATAATATATATATAAAATTATTCATTGGAGCACTATTTATTGCCTTCTAGCAAAATAGGAAACAACCCAACAGTCCATCAATAGTGGATTGGTTTCATAAAATATGATGTCTCTACACAATGGCAAACTGAGCAGAGGTACATCAGAAACAAAAATGCCTAGGAATTGAATATTGCTGAAGCTAGGTCTCAGTTCGTTATGTTTTTCTCTCTACCTTCATACATGTATGACATTTTTCATAACAAAAAGGAAAAAAAAGGACTTGATTTCTTTTTTTCATGACCAAATATAAACAAAACTAAAAACTAGAAATGAAATAGAAAATGAACTCCACTACCTAGTTTTATGTCAGAGAGGTAATACCGTGTCTCAGAGAGGTAAGCTATTTCCATCTCAAGCACTGTAAGCAATTTAGCAGGATTCAAAAATATTCATCAAAATTCCAGCTTTCTTGGCTGAGGGAGGGTTCTTTTAGTCAGCAAGCTTGACAGCATCTCCCTAGGGGTACAAATGTTACAGGGAGAAGATAATTGCATGTTCAGAGTAAATATTCTCCGACTTTCTACAGCCTGCATCTTCGTAAATAAACTACTTGAATGGAGTTTTAGAAACCAGAAGCTGATATAAAAAAAATATAATTTCCCCTTTGACATGTTTTTTATTTGCCTTTGCAATATCAGCGGTTTATTTAAAAATAACCTGTTTATTAAGAGCCCATGTATCCAAAAATTCAGGTCTTAATGAATGTGTTAATAAATTGCCTGTAGATTCCCCCAAATAATCCTGATTCTCATATCTCAAGTTTCATAGAGATGCTCTCATCCAACTATTTGACAAGTATTTCCAGCCACACAAGTTGCTGTAAAATATCAAAGGTGTCATAGCTTTAAAGGGAAAAATCTCTCCCTTTGAGCCCCATGTGTTTTGGTTGAGGAGAATAATTCTGCTGTCATCTTATATTTGGAATGGGAATTTATTCTGAGGACTGGGTAAAGGCCTGTAAATGTGTCAGACCAGTCAGTAGGGCAGGAAGCATTTTGCGTTCCCAGTTTGTCAAGTCATCCTTCTGGACCCTCAATGCTGAAAACAGTAACAGTCCCGAGGAGTCTCTAATTGGACTCTATGTCATTTGACAAGTTTTTGTAGTTGAGTGAGTACAATGAGCACACAGCAAGAAGGCTGCACATGAAAGTGGCATTGAACTTTAGGAGCCACTTGCAATTGATTACTTGACTCACTATTGAAAGCTGTAATGATTACCAGATTGTGTAGCTTATTATCAATGTTTATTTTTAACTGATTTGAAATTTATTATTTTTTCATCAATTTGTCATCATTAGATCACCAGGAACCTCCTTTATTTGTTTGCAAACTGCCCCTAGCCCATTGCTTATCCCACCCTTTCCTTGGACATCTCAGACATGTCTGTGACTTAACCATTACCTCCAGGAGAGGATACCCAAATTTATAGCATCTGTGGTTCTTATCTGGGGCCTCCCAAGAGAGAGTCTCTTTGCTGAAACGAGTCTCCTTCTTGTCATCTTGTGGGTGACTCATCCACGTTTTTGGTCAGTAAAACAAAAGCTGGGTGAGAAAACAGAATGAGGTAACAATTTCCCTCCTTTCCTCTTGTTTATCCCTAAAAGGCAATAGGACGAATGGAAGAAAGAAAGCCCCACCAACTCCATTTTCACCAGTACTAGGAGACAAATATGATCCAAACACTCAGGTAACTGTGCGAAGATGACTGGAGCAGGGAGATCCTCACAGGAGCTCCGCGAAGCAAAGAAGCTGTGCAGAGCAAAGCCGCCAGGGTGCAAGTGAGATGTGCCCAAGGGGAACAGATCTCAGAGAAGACTGGCAGAAATGTGCTCCCTATTGGTAACCGGCCCATTCTGAAGTAACAATCTTTCATCCGTGCATAAAGCAAGAGCTGCAAGAGGGGGGAGAGACAGGGCGAAGTGTACCAGCTGTGCACAAAGGAGTTATCCAAAGAAAATCTATTCCTTTCTATTTCATTCTTTCGCAGACATAAATTACAGGCCCAGCAAGTCCTATTAAGGCCTAAGGTGTAATAGAGATGTAGCTTCTGACTGGTGGGTGCCCCCCTCTTTGCTTCCTCAGTGCAGCTCTTACCAAATAGTAAGTTTCACTCTCAATTTTGAGTCCATGCTTATATTGGGTCCCACAGGAATTCCTTTGCTTAATGACTTAAACAAACAGTAATAATGGTTCTATAGCCACTTTCTCCCTCATAAGCCTGCCTGTGTGACGGAGGTGTCTTGATTAGGGTGAATTCTTTTTTTTTTTTTTTTTACATTTTAAAATGTAATTCAGACACATTTTAAAACAAAATCCATTCCCTTTATCCCTGGCCTACAAAGTCCAGGATGAAGATCTAGCACCTGTCTCTCTCTCTCTCTGACTGCATTTAGGGTGAATTCTTTAACACACAGAGATAACAAGTCAGCAGCTCCCATATTTAAATTAAAAACAATTTTGTTTGTATAGTTAAAATTTTTCAATTAGAATATTTTCAGGTGGGACATGTATTCTTCAGTTAGCCACAGATCATATCACTCCCTATTAATTTTATGCATTTCACCTATTAATTTCACACATTTCCATTGCCTTTCTAACCCCTGAAGGAATTTTACTTGGTTGACTTAGCTTAAGAAAATCTTCAGAAAAGAACAGAGTAGAGTTTAACTATCTTATCTCAACTCATCAGTCCTGTTGATTCATCTAAGCTAGGGTGCACATTTTAGCTATTCTTGATTACATACAATTTAAATACCTATGTCTCATTTTATTTGAATGTTTACTTGGTGTATATAATCCTTTTTCTCTCAAAGAGACAGTGAAACTCAAACAACAATTTTACTCCATCATTTTCTTTCTTTGATCATCAAAAAACACAGGATCAGATTTCTTTACCCTAGTGTGCTTTGACAATGTTTCAAGAAGGAGCACTGTTAGAAAATTTACTATTGAAATTTTTTTCTTGGGATTGCTTCAGTGCTTATCAACTAAGTTCAAGCTATAGAATAAAACTTGGTGCTTATCAGTGTTAGAACAGTATTTGTCATTCTGTCATGGTGTGAGTGGCCTTGATGACCTGAGGCCACCCTTTATTTTGAGAATTTGTTTTCTGGAGAGGTTGTGGATGAGAAACAGTTTAATTTTAGAGCCCAGCACATCCTGGTTTCTTTATATTTCTTCTGATTGAAACAAAATAGCTCTTTTTTTTTTTTTTTTTTGGTACTCTCTTACTATCCATACCTTGTCACATACAATTAAAAGAAACCAGGTGGTATGTTTGACATTCTGCCTGGAAAAGTTCCTTGACTAGATCCACCAGTTCATCAGGTATATTTTTTATTTTTCCACATTACTGCAGGTTACAGTCTTGCTAATCTCTCTGTCATTATGTAACATGAGTCATCTTTTTTTCCAGCCTATAATATCATTTTCCTGTCTTTCAGCTCTCACTGTCAGTCTTCTCAAGATCCTTCTAATTTCTGCTGCTGATAGTTATATAGTCAATGCCACATTATTTTTTAGGTTTGTGTTATGGCAGTGCCCCACTTCCAGGCATCAAATTCTGTTCAGGTAACCTCCTGCTAATTTATTGCTAATTCCTTGCTTCATAGCAAACCAGCTCAAACACAGAGGCTTTAAGTAACAACCGTTTTTATTATATCTCACTATTTTGTGGGTCAGTAATTTGGGCAGTCTTGCTTGGGTGATTCTTCTATTCCACATGGCATCAACAGTGGTCACAAGTGATATTCAGAGGGCAGATGTACCGGTCCAGAGGGATTGGAGCCTTGGCAGGATGGATGAAAGGCTGGGCTCAGCAGGGGCAGTCAAACCAAGGGCCTACATGTGACATCTTCAGCATTGTGGTTTCAGGGCTTACATGGCAGCTCAGAGTTCCAGGAGTATGTATTCCAGAGAACAAGATGGAGGCTTTGGGTCCTTTTATGATGTAACTGTGGAAGATGAAAAGCCCTATTATTATCATTATTTTTTTTGCCATTTTAGGTTGGCTGAAGCAGTCATAAGCCCACACAGTTTCAAGTTGGGGTCAGTTAGAGGTGTGTCAAAGAATTTGCACTTCTATATTGATATACTCACATAGTATGCTGTAAGATTTAGAATTTCATTTAGCCATAAATACCAAAAGTGGAGAACAAATCCCATGCAGAGCCTATACTAAGTCATGAGCTGTATAATTCTATAATTTAAGTCATTTTATTAAGAGGACGTAGCAATTCTCAGACAATAATTACAGAAAACTACTTAGGCACTTGATACATAAATGTAGTGTTATTATTAGCATGGATATTAATCAGATGATGCACAAATAACATTTCTGCTGTCACCCATAGATAAAACTCTTCCATATAGCCTATGTGAGCCATCTGAAAATGTAGATAGAAAGAGAACTATTTTTTGTAACATTGTTTATAGCATTCATGCATATAGCAAGAAAGCATTTAAAGGCCATTCATGCTAGAGTTTATTCATGATAGACATTATAAAGTATATAGTATCCCAAAAATGTATTAAATATCTGTTCTTTGCATTGGTGTACTACAAGAGACAATGAAAATAAAAACCAAGTTTCTATTTGCAAGGCACTTAAAAATAGATGTCAGAATGAGGGCATTGGGTCATATGGACTGCTAATCTTGGAAAACACAAATTGCATCTGTGATGAAAATACACTCACCAGAAAGAAATTCTGACATTACATTTGCAGCAAAATATGTGGAATTGGAGGAGGTTATTATGTTAAGTGAAATAAGCCAGACACAGAATGACAAATACCATATTTTCTCACACATATGTGGGAGCTAAAAAAAAGTTGATCTCATTGAGATAGGGAGTAGAATGATAGTTACAGGGGTGGGGAAGGTTGTGGGTGTGTGGAGAGGGGAGAGGGGGATGAAGAGAGGTTGGTTAATAGATACGAACATGTAGGTAGATAAAAAGAATGAGTTCAAATGTTTGATAGCAGGGTAGGGTGATTCTAGTTAACAATGTAGTGTATACTTCAAAATAGCTTGAAGCGAGGACTTGAAAAGTTCCCGACACATAGAAATGATAAATGTTCAAGGTGATGGATGTCCTAATACCCTTACTTGATCTTTACACTTCCTATGTGTGTAACAAAATATCACATGTAACCCATAAATATGTACAAATACTATGTATTAATGAAAATAAAATAAAGAAATTCTGACATTAAGGCACATGAGGGTGAGGGAGAAAACTTTTAAAAAGAATAAAATTAAAAATAAAATATATAAGCTTCATTCTATTTTATAACTACCGAGCTATTTTTACCAAAGTATCAAAATATAATAAATTTCAACTCTCTTTTTTCATATTATTTTACGGAATCAAGAGAAAACCAAAAATCCAGGGAACAGGATTAGTAATTATAGATTTTGGATTTTTTGTCTTTTGCTATAAGCAAGCTAATTTTAGTAGGCTTTCTCCTTAATAAAGTCAATAGGGCCCAAGGGAAATAAAAAGGTGAGAGAACAAGAATTTCAATAGAAGTCAAGTTCTTATCTGGCTCTCCACTTTTTTGAGTGACTGACATTCATATCCTTAGAAGAATTATCCCCATGATTAGTAATACCATTAAAATATTGTTAATTAATATTCATCAGTAAGAACATTAAAATATTTTTGAGGCCAAGGGAAAATGTGTGCCTATTAATTAACCTGTTTTTATCTGTGGTTCTATCATACGTTAAATTAAATAAATTAAATAATTGTATAAAACAAGCTTCTCAAAATAGAAGCATGCTTTTTTTTAAATTTCAGCATATTATGGGGCTATAAATGTTTAGGTTTCATATATTGACTTTGCCCCACCTGAGTCAGAGCTTCAAGTGTTTTCATCCCCCAGACGGTGCACACCGCCCCCATTAGGTGTGAATAAACCTATCCCCTCCTCCTCCCCCACTTGCCTGACACTCGAGGAATGTTACTACTCTATGTGCACATACATGTTGATCAGTTAACACCAATTTGATGGTGAGTCATGTGGTGCTGGTTTTTCCATTCCTGTGATATTTCACTTAGGAGAATGGGCTCCAGCTCTATCCAAGATAATACAAGAGGTGCTAGATCACCATTGTTTTTTGTGGTTGAGTAGTACTCCATTGTATGCATACACCACATTTTATTAATACTAACCTATTGATGGGCACTCGGGTTGTTTCCACATCTTTGTAACTGTGAATTGTGCTGGAGTCTGCTTATTAAAGAGGAGAAAAAGTACTGAATTTAGGATAAAGTTAATTTGGCATCCAATAAAACACAAGAATTTCATGATACAAATATTAAGAAAATAATTAGTATTATTGTACCAAAGACTTCGTGACAGAGAATATTTTCAGATTGACTTTGATACGCTGGAGTGGGAGAGCTGCTGTTAATTAGCTGTATGACCCTAGGTAGCTCACATAAACTCTCTGGTTCCCTCTCTGCAGAATGAGGAGTTTGAGCTATTTAAACTCAGAGAACATCTTCAAGATATAAAAATCCTATTATTTTATTTTATCACAACAAAAGATTTAAAATCAGGCATCAATATGAATATGTAGTCAGAGTGATTTTATGATCTTTTCTATTTTTCTTATAATTTTTTGTGAAGTCTTTAAAAACCTGTCCCCAGCTGCATCACCTGACCCTTCCCCCTTTGATTTCCCTGATAGGCCAAACCCGTGACTTCCAGTCCCCCAGAAGAACCATCATTTTCAGAATTCTCACATGCTGTTCCTTTTTGTCTGGAAATCCCTGGAGAAACTATTTACCTCATTCTAAGTCTTTACAGCTTTGCAGGCTGCTGTAAAGACCTTGTCTTTTATTCTGAGTGAAATGTGGAGCCTTTGGAAAATTTTGAGCAGAGAAGTAACAAGATCTGACTTACATTTTAGAAGGAAGACTCTGCTGGTTTTATTCTTATAGACTGAATGAGAAAGCAAGAGCAGAACCAGGGAGACCAGTCAGGAGGCAACTGCAGTAGTTTGGGGACAAGGTGGTGGCAGATCAGAATGCTGTGGTAGCACAAAAGTGATATGAAATTGTCATACCTTAAACATGCTTTGAAGGTAGAACCAAAGGATGGTTGAATTTTCTGGGGCTGGTTGAGCTTATACCAAGTATCTTGGTTCTGAGCCGAGTTCTGTTGATGTATAATAGTTGAAACTCCGAGTGCCTGGGCCTTCTCTCCTTTTCTAATGATGAGGCTACAATGCCTAGGGGAGCCTAGTCTTTGTTCAGCATAGGTTCATTTTTGACCCTCATTAAGGATGGGAAGAATTTACTCCAAGTGTGGGGGCTTCATCTTGCATCCTGTTCATTGATGTACTTTTATTGAAATAAGAAATGTGTGTTTCATGAAATCAAAAGTTCATTTAGTAAAGGAAATCAATTATAGCCTTCAGAACATATTTTTTTTTTTTTTTTTGAGACAGAGTCTCATTCTGTTGTTCTGGCTAGAGTGCTGTGGCATCAGCCTAGCTCACAGCAACCTCAAACTCCTGGGCTCAAGCCATCCTCCTGCCTCAGCCTCCCAAGTAGCTGGGACTACAGGCATGTGCCACCATGCCCGGCTAATTTTTTCTATATATTTTTAGTTG
>CAUYRT010037492.1:0-104761 GCA_963574885.1 Lepilemur ruficaudatus
TGTAGTCTCAGCTACTTGGGAGGCTGAGGCAGAAGGATTGCTTGAGCCCAGGAGTTTGAGGTTGCTATAAGCTATGATGACGCCACTGCACTCTAGCCTGGGCGAAAGAGCGAGACCCTGTCTCCCAAAAAAAAAAAAAAATATATTGCCATGTAAGTCTAAAAGAGCTTTCTCAATAAGTATAAAATAAACATCCGAAGTGATAAAAAATCAAAAAAAAAAAATAATAAAACGTATTACAGCCTTTTCTGCTCTTTTATTTTTTTTATTATTACTTTTCCGTAGAAGATTTACATCTGTCTTTTCTGCTCTTTTAAATAGGCTGTTCTAAACATAACCAATTACGTCCCTAAAGACCCTGGTCATTGTCATGCACATCAGTGTATTCTGCCCTTTCTTTAGTCTCTTTCCTCTTTTTTAATATTTTGTGCTTGTTCTTTATTGTGTTCTCACCACCTGTCCCACACACACACACAACTGTCACTGTGCTCTCTCCCTTGGTTTTGGGTTGTTGGATATCACTTCTCTCTCCATTGTTGTGTGACTTGTTATATCAGCCCTGCCTGTCACTTTTCTCACTGGCCTAACAGCAGTTGTGTCATGGGCTGAACTGTGTCCTCCCACCCCCCACCCCCCATTCATATGTTGAAGTCCTAATCCCCAGTACCCCAGAATGCCACTGTATTTGAAGATAGGATCCTTACAGAGGTCATTAATCTGAGCTCTAATCCAATATGATGTGTGTCCTTATAAGAAGAGAGAATCTGGACACAAGCAATTATGGAGGGAAGACCATGTGAAGACACAGGGAGAAGATGGCCATTTACAAGCCAAAGAGAGAGACCTGGAACAGATCTTTCCCGCACAGTCCTCAGAAGGAACCAATCCTGCTGGGATCTTATCTCAGACTTCCAGCCTCCAGAACTGTGATAAAATAAAATTCTGTTGTTTAAGCCTCTCAGTCTGTGATACTTTGTTACAATAGCCCTGGCAAACCAAGATGGGTTGATTTGGAAATCATGTAACACATAATAATTAACACCTTGAAAACAAATGATAAATGGACTTTTTGAAAGAGTCCAAGAATGAATACCTGTGAGCTACTCCTATGAGCTTCGTGATATGAATATTGGCTACCCCAAGTCATTTTACACTGCCTGCTTAGATGCTAGTATTCATTCATCCAATTATTTATTCAATCAATGAATATTGTTGAATCCTTTCCACATAGCAGGCATTGTACCAGACATGGCATGATGAGGTGTTGGTGCAGCCCTTAGAGAGCTTACAGTCTCAGAGAGGGAGACAGTCACGTCAGAAACTAGTTGCAGTAAAGTACTACTGGCACATAGAGTGTTAGTGAGGTTCAGAGGAAGAAGCGGTTCACTTCCCTGGAAACTACTTATGGAGATGGGGATTCTTGAGCACACAGAAGGGATGAGAGGACATTACACTTAGGGTACACATGGACTGAATTGTACCCCGCCCCCAATTCATGTGCTGTAGCCCTAACCCTCAATGTGATGGTACTTAGAGAGGAGGCCTATGGGAGATAATTCAGTGTAGATGAAGTGACAAGGGTGGGGACCTTGTGATGGGAATAGCGGCCTTATAAGAAGAGATACTCTCTTGCTCCCTGCCATGCGAGGACGCAGGGAGAAGTCAGCCATTGATAAGCCAGGGAGAGAGCCCTCATCAGGAACAGCTCAGGCTGGCACCTTGATATTTGATGTTTAGCCTCCATAACCTTGAGATGATAAATTTCTGTGAGAAAGGAATGGAGACATTATCCGTAAGCTATAGAAGCCAGAGGGAAATGCAAGATTGCAGAGCGTGCACCGGGTGCACAGGCAGACGTGCACTTATCTGCGTGTTTGTGGGTGTGCATGTGTGTGTGTGCGTGCTGAGAAAGACTGGGGGTGTGCCGGTGAGTTCTACAGAAACAGCCAGCGCAGTTTCACTCATATGAGTGAACATATGAATAAACAAATGAAAGATGGCCTTAACCTTCTCCATCAACTACAGAGAGAAAAGAAGCCAGACAGCTTGAGATGTGGTAAAAATTAAAAACAAACTTTATGGAGCATGGAAGAGAAAGCTGACTAAAGAGCAAATAAAAAGATTGGACAGTCTTGAGTTCTAGACGGTGGGGTCATCAGATGGCTGATTCCAAATACGTGTAATGTTATAGGACGTATGTATGTACGTGTGTATCTGTCTATCTCCCTGTCTACCTATGTGGCTACCCACCCACCCATGTCTTTCAACACCAGCACACTCCCTCACAATTCTGCTTGCTGTCAATGCCTGTCACAAGCCTACGCAGGTGAGTGTAATAGGTGTGATGGAGCAGGAAGTGGTAGTTAGAAGATGTGTGTTCATATCCTGCCTCTTATTTATCTAGCCAAGTGGCTACAAACAAGTCACTTAGTGTTTCTAAGCCTCAGAACCTTCCAAACTGGTTGTTTTGGGGAATTAAAAGAGATGTCAAAGGGCTTTGGAAAGTACGAAGTCTTAAATAGTCCAATTATGATTTACTAAAGAAAAAAATTGGATTTAGGAAAAGAAATAGTTAAAATTAATAAATGACAAATGAAACCAAGGCCATGTTATCTAGTATTATTCTAGTTATTTTAGGTATTAAGTAGTTTTTGTATACAAAATTCGGTTTTTATTGTGTTTACTGAGGCAATACTGGTAGTTGATGTTTCCAGCTTGATTGGGAAATTGAGTATTTGCTACCCCATACATATAGGAGCAGTTGAGGGTGCTCTTAGTTGGATCAGGGACATCCTCTGATGTGGTTAGATACATGGACTCTAGAAATAACTCTAACAAGTTATTATACTTCTTCTTATAAAAATGAAGATTAAAATGGTATCTGCCTTATTATAGGATTGCAATGAGAAATAATTTGAGATTTATAAAGTACTTAGGAGATTGGGTGGCACATAATAAAAGCTCTATGTGCTAGATTAATAAGGAAATTCTGTACCTCTGAAGCACCAAGTTTCACCAACTCCTGAAGATGAGCTTCTACAGCAAACACGGGCTTTTGTTCTGCTTTCTTAACAGCAATACACACTGCAGCAACGCCTTCTCAGAAGGCCCTGCCTGGGACTCTCCGTTGTTCTGGGATAATAACCTAACTCTGCCACTATCTCATTTTACAAGTTTGGGATGAAGGCCACAGAGTAATAATAGTTCATATCATCTTAGGTAAAGTGTGAGAGTCCCAGTGGAGGGAACTCCAGGAAAAGCAATGAAAAGCAATGAAATTGCCTCTTTCTTCTCCTGGCATTGTTTTCCGGCTCGCTGGTTTGCTCTGCTCTTCTAGAGGGCTTGATGGCACTTGCAGCTTTGCTAGTGAAATTGTTATTGGATGTCATCTTTCTTGGGGACAGTGTTTCAGAAGCCTTAATAAACAAGTTGGTTTGAGCTTTAGCAATTTATCTTGAGATAATAATTGGCAAGTGCTCAAAAATGCATGAATGATGCTTGTTGAGATGTTGCTTAAAATACTAGTGAAAAGTCAGGCCCTACCTAAATGTGCAACAATATGAAGCTCACTAATACATGATGGTGTGCTCATATATGACATTCTATAGAGCAGGAAAATAAGAGAAATTTCTATGTTTATATGAAAAATTGTTTATGATACATTGTTAGGTAAAAAGCAAGTCACAAAGCCACGTGTAGAATTTTATCCATTTTTTTTCAAGAAGTAATTTTAATATATTTATATTTCAATAGAAAAGGTTTCAAAGAATCTGCACAAAATCACTGATGATAATTATCTCTGGGTAGTGGTATTTTGAGCAGTTTTCATTTACCTGTATTCTTTTTGTCTATCTGTATTTTCTAAATTTTCTGTAATCATCACGAATGGAATGCCTAAGGGCAAGCAAGGAGGAAAAATATTTGAAAGAGGAATGTCATCTGTTTGGCTAGTTTTTATCATGAAATTATTTGAGGAACAAAGTGTCCACGCATTCCAAGAGGGCCATCGCTTGCCTCGGGAACATCACATTTTTCTCCTGGCTCTATAGTGAAGGGCAAATGCCTGTGGCTTAGGTGAGGGCTGATGGTGTAAACGTGAGCGCTGCAAAGCGGTGCAATGGATATGTCCTTCTTCCTGCCTCCCTCCCCTCCCTGCCCACAGTATTCTCAATGGGAAAGAGGATATCTATTGCACAAGGTCGAACGTACTCTACAATCTAAGGTCTCAAGAGGGAAAAAAGGAGACAACAATCCTTATCTTGACCTAGTAATCAATGGTGAGCTCTCTAAACCACAATGGCTCTCTTTTGCTAAACTAATTATCTTGATTGAAAGAATATCTTTGAGCTACTCCCAACAGACAAGTTTCAATAATCAGGATTGGAGTTTGGAGCTTTTGGCTAACAACTCCTACGGGTGCTGCCAAAAGGTCGTCTAAGGCTGTTCTCAGGCTTTTCCTGCAGATTTCCAAAGTCCAGAAATCAGGCAGGGGGAGAGGGGTAGGAGGAGGAAAAGGAAAAAAAAACAGCAGAAGATGAGATTCTTCTCTCAGTGCTTCTGTGGCCAGCACTGAGCACATCTGCCAGGCTTAGGCTGTGGCCAAGGCTGTGGGCAGATCAGCCCAAAGACCTGATCTTACACCTGTGGCTTATTATTACCCCTGGCAGGGGTTTCCTTGGTTTCTAGAGGCCAGACATTCTAGGTCCCATTAACTCATTTCCTACCTGTGATTTTCCTTTTTATTAGAATATGACTGATTGAGTTCAGGTATCTATCCTCCTTGGAGGGACCTCAGCCAAGAGAAGCATTTCAGTATAACAAGGTAGTGCTAGGGCTCTGGATTTGAGTCACCACTTACCAGCCAATTTTTTTTTAAATTCAGAGTATTACAGGGGTACAGACACTTTGGTTACCTATATTGCCTTTGCACCACCTTAGTCAAAGCAAAAGTCTGCCAATCCCCCAGATAGTGCTCACCACACCCATTAGGTGTGAGTTTACCTATCCTCTCCTCCCTCTCTACCTGTCTGACACCTGATGAATGTCATTTCCCATATGTGCACATAAGTTTTGGTCGATCAGTACCAATTTAATGGTGAGTACATGTGGTGTTTGTTTTTCCATTCTTGTGATATTTAACTTAGAAGAATGGGCACCAGCTCCGTCCAGGATAATACAAGAGGTGGTTCACCATTTTTTTAATGGCTGAGTTGTACTCCATGGTATACATATACCACATTTTATTAATCTACCCATGTATTGATGGGCCCTTGGGTTGTTTCCACATCTTTGCAACTGTTTAGGCAGAATTTCTAAGCCCCAGTCTTTACTTTTGTAAAATGGGAATAAAAATAGTACCCACTTCAAGAGGTTACTGTAAGGATTAAATTCAATCCTTAACTTAAGGTGTTTAGTACAATGCCCGGCATATAATATATATTTAATAAAAGTCAACATTAGCGAAGAAGAGCCTTGGGGGAGTTGAGGATTGACCTGATTCCGGGTTGGGAGCTGGTGGCAGGTCTGTTTGGATGGAGTCTATGACTGCAATCCATGGAGTTGGGGAATGTGCTTTCCCACCCCCATGCCCCCATCCCAGCGCCACCCAAGCCTTCGTCAGTAAACACAATGCCTTTCTATTCCATAACCCCAAACCACGGTATTTAAAACAGCTCTACTATTTAATGAAGGTGATGTTTTAGATGTCTGTTTTCTTGAATAGTTTTTAAATTTGTGCCTATGGCTCTTTTTAACCGCACAATTTCAGATGTACAGAATCTGCTGGGAAAGTTACCAGGGAAAAAGAATGCTGTCTCTTAGACTGACGGTTTCCTTGTAAAGAGTACACTAGAAAATAGAATGTTTGATTTATTTGAGAATAGTAAGAAAAAGTGAATTCTTAAATACTAAAATTAGAGAAAAGTCACTGAATCTACTTAAACTGATCATTGCAGCTGGAAGCAGCTCATTAAAAGTCAGTTTCAAAATGTGATAACTTTCAAAGACTCTTTTAATTTATTTTCTGAGATTTCTCTGAAAGGATTCCTTTCTTCTGGAACATTGCTGTTAAGTAGGGCCAGTCTAACTCAAGACTAATTTGATTTTTAAAGGAATAGAAGCCTGATTCAGAAATGTTTATTGAAGTGGAGTAATTGAACTGACTTTCCCATACAAGCACAGAGGTTTTCCATTTCTAAAGTGAACAGAATGTTTTACAGCCTTAAGTTCCCATTTATGAAATCAGTGACCAGTTCCGGCATCCTTTGCCCAGGCCTGTGCTATGTGGGCAGTATTCTTTTGCATGAGATTGGGCTGCTCCAAGTGACATTTTAGGCTGCACTCCCTGTGTCCTTTCCGATGACAAAGTCACCTGTGATGTCCAGGAGCAGTTTCTCTACCTCCATCTCTTAAACTTTTGCTCTTAAGGATACTTATTTTTTCTCTTTTGAATCATCACTGACATTAACTGCTCAAGACTTTCCAAGCAAGGAGAATCAATTAACACAAGAGTGGTAACCTGAGCCCTGGGAAGATGAGACTGGCTCTGAGGAAGAGCTGTCTGTCGATGTTCTTGGGATGCTTTGGGGAGAGATGTCATGTGTTTTCATGCCTCGGTGACCACACACTTAAAAGGTAAACATAAGGATTAAATGAGAGAATGCACCCAAGGAGTTCCTGACTTAGGGATGTTCAGTAAATGCCCAGCCCCTTCCTCCCACTGCACCCCTCCCTGGAGGACACTGTCTGTAATGCAGGCAGCTAGTTCTCTCAGGGCAAGCGCTTGCAGTTTTCTTTTCAGTTGCTCTTCGTGGGACAGTCTCTGTACCCCTTCAGCATCTTTGTTAGTGTTCTCAACTTAATGACACTCCTTTTCATCTCAGTTGTCTGTGGCTCTGGTCTGTGGAACTGAATTGAATGCTCCAGGTGAGGAGACCTCTGCAGAATGAAGCATCAGATTAAAGTGACCTTCTTGCCCCACTCCATGTACTATTGATCTATATTCAGCCAGAAGAGTCTCCTACAAGTTTCACCATGCATTCGTCAGGGACCTGCCATTCGGTCAGCTGTGAAGATACTTACTTTATTAGTATCCCCTGAAAGGCTTTGTCAAATGCTTTGGGAGGCCCAGACGTGTTCTGGCTATGGCAATGCCTCTGTTTACTGGCTACCAAAAAAAGAGCATAGAGCTATTTCTCATGAGGCTGGGATTTTTTTCATTTTCATTCAAAAGACATCTACTGAGTGCCTGGCACATGGTAGACAGTAAGTGACTTTTGAATGAATGAATGAATTTATACTTCATGAATTACATGGACCCCTGTTACTCCATCTTGAGTCATTTTAACATGTGTTTTACAGCCAAGCTATGGCTCGTGCAATGTATTTTAGGAAATTATAATCATAGCAGCTCCACCAACATCTGTCCCTGCAAATATATTGCAGCCCACTTCTCAAGTCATTGCAGGTGACTTAGAGATCTCAAGATTTCTAAGTTTCCCTGGGCGGCTGCCAGTTTTATTTGTGGGGGTGATCTGATTCAGAGCAGCATCCTTTTCTCCCTACAGTCTTGCGTATCTATGCTTCTGTATCCTCTCACTAATGTTTGTTCTACCATTCTTGGTCTAAAGGCCACTCTTCTTCAAAGAAAACCGAAAAGCAAGATGGAATAAATTTTCATTCCTGTTTTTTCTCTGTCATCTGCCTATAGTACACTATTTGCTCCAAAAAATGGGCCAGCCTTTTCTATTCTTCTATTATAACTTTGAGTATTATTAATGAGATCATTTTGTGGTCCTTAGGTGTTCATGACTTAAGAAGCCCTATAATTAGAGAATCGCATCTTTCAGCCACTGATGCCTTCTAGTAACTAACTGAACTGTTGATGTTCTCACGCAGGAATCAGAAGAATTTACGCTGTTGATAAGCTTTAACATTTTGAGTAGTACCTAGGGTGCCAAAGTGAGCAATATCTTTAAGTATTAAAACTATATTTATGATTTATAGGACACTGTTTGAAAAACTAGAGCATTATTTTTTAACTATTTCATATAAAACATTGTGATATCCATAGTAACTACACCTGTGAAGTGTGTGCCACACAGGGTGCATCACCTGTAATTCTCGCAATGACACTGATGTTCACATTTTTGCAGTTGAGGAAACTGAGGCTTCAGAGTATGTAGCAACTCACCCGAGCTCCTCCAGTGGGACAGTACAGAGCTAGTATAATATTGGAACTCAGGTTTGCCTACTCAAAGCCTGCACTCTCCCACTCCTTTACCCTGCTTACTGACTTTCATTTATCTATTTGAAAAATATTTATGAGTACATAATATATGCCAGGCACTGTTCAAAGTGTCTAGGATATATTAGTGAATAAAGACAAAGCTTCCTGCCTTATAAAGTTTAGATTCTAGTGGGAGAAAGAGACAAAGAAAAAACATAATTTTATATAAAATGATATACATGTTCACAGGTGTCAAGTGCCAGAGGAAAAAGAAAACAGAGAGCAGAATAGGAAGAATCAGAATGCCAGGCAGTGAGGGTGGGAACAAGTTGTCCTACTGGGTGGAGCGTCAGCATCATTGGAAAGGTGTCATTTGAGCACAGACTTCAAGAGGTGAGGGAGGGAGAAAGCCAAGCAAACCTCTGGCTATTCCAGGTAGGCAGAACAGTGGGAGCAAAGGCTCAGAAGCCAGAATGAACCTGGTAAGTCCTAAGACCACCAGGGAGGGTGGGATGGTGGTATAGAGGGAGTGAGGGGCAGAGGAGCAGGAGGTGAAGTCAGAGGGGAAAAAGGGCCCTGGGTAGGGATGTACAGTCACTGAATTTAACAGAGGGGGGTAATCAGGAACATCCAGAGCAGAAGAGTGATACACTCTTAACTTGGCTTTTAGCAGGCTCATTGCATCAACCATGTCAAGAATGGACCATTAACAGGGAAAATGTAGACGAAGGTAGACCATTTAAGAGGTTTCATATAAGAATCCAGGTAAGATTTAATGCCATATAGTGTTCTGGTAATTCAGATCTCAGTAGTATCAGTGGAGGGAGTGAGAAAGGGTCAGATTCTGCACATATTTTGAAGGGAGAACCACAGATTTGCTGAAAGATTGGTTAAAAGGGTTGAAGGAGAAAGACTGAAGTCAAGATGACACCAAGGTTTTGTCCTAAGCAACTCAAAGGATAAAGTTGATGTCAAGTAAAACAGAAAAGGATATAAGGAGCTTAGTTCTGATGTGAAGTTTAGATGTTGATTAGACATCGAAATGGAGTTGTTGAGTGACCAGTTGGATTCTCCCCAAGCAATTATATGCATCCTAATATAGATTATTGATACTAATTATTTACATTTAAATAGTTTGAATTATTGGTGAGCCTTGGATATCTTTCCATCATTGACTTGTTTAGCTTATAATTGTGTTTATTGGTGTGATTGTTTGATTTGTATCAAATGAAAGGAATGGCCAAGATCTTTATTGTAGATCCTACTCACTTAGTTCCTATGGAGATTTTTCTGCATTTCTTATCCTGAGATAAGGAAGACAACTAAGTCTCAGAGAAGCAGTGCTGCACAAACTCCAGTAGTACTGACAGTGTAACCTGGGAGTATTTCAGTTCATTTAGCTTATTTCCATGATTTTTGCCTAAACACACAATTCTGAACTCCTTGGTAGAAACTGGACTCAGATATGGAAAAAGTGAAATCATGTGTCTGTATCTAGTTTTACAAGGTTGTCAGGCCAATGCGCAGGCCTGTAAAATCTGAACAAGCCAAGATTTCCTGCAGCTTGCCTAACCTACCCTCAGCTCTCTGAATAGAGCATTCCCCCCATCCTTCAGAGAAATCCATCGGGAACAAGACAGATTAAAAAGCACAAGACAGATCTAATGATATTCATCTGCTTATTGCTTCTTAAGATTTGAACATTTTTTTTAGTGTTCTCTATGGCTTGCTCTGCAAAGTAGGTGAAAATGTGTGCCTTTGACTTCTGCACGTAGCAGCACAGTGCAGTGCTTAGGAGAACTGGGCAAATATCTTAAACTCTCTAAGCATCAATTTTTTTTATTTATAAAATAGTATTATAATGGAAAACTTCAGAGATTTTTTTTTTTAGTGGGTTGATAAACCTGTAAAGAGTTAATACCTGCTTACTACAGTATCTGGCCCTGAATAGACGTGCTAAATAGAAGCTTTTAATGCAGAGGAATTGTATGAAACATTATTGTGATTATGAAACGAACAGGGCAGGGTTAGAATCCAGAGTTCAGTCATCTCCATTCTCTGCTGAATGTTTTGTACTCTTGGATTCAATCTGTGTGACCTTGAACTACTCCTAAAAGGATTCTCCTCCTTAAAATATTATAATGACATCTAGATACTGTGAAATATAATATACAACAGATTAAAATAGTTTGAAAGAGAGCAAGTCTCAACTATCAAACTATTACGATCGTGTGGAGAAGCGCACATTTCCTCAGCTTAGGGATGAACATAGCTGATCCGGCCACCGGGAACACCCTGTAACAGGTGCAGGCAAATTGTATTCCCTTCGAATTCATAACCACATCTCCCTCCTCCCATAGGTCACTATCTTATCTTCATATGCTTAATGACATGATAGAAAAATGCCTACATCTCTGATTGTAAATTTTTCCATATACTTCTTCTGCCTTTGAATTATTAATAATTGGCCAAAAAGTCAACAGCAAACAAATTCCTATAAACTTATATCTCTGTAGCAACTGAGAGCAAACACAAATCCTGATTAAAAAACATATCAATGTAACTGCCGTTGAGGAGATCAAGAAATACATAAGGGTCTTGCTTTAAATTGGCAGAGACTCCAAACAGGGCAGAAGGTCTAGATGCAGATAGTGAATCCCATGACTGCTCCCAGAAGTAAAGGATATGAAGTCCTAGTGGCTCCCTAGAGGAGTGGGACACTCTAGGGAGCCTCTGCATTGGTGGGATTTGGACAGTAGAGAGGGGAGGGTCAGAATTGTTGCTCACTTCACTCACAGGGACCCACTTCATCTCCCCCTCCTAACTGTACTCCAGCCATATGGGTCTCATGGAATTCCTCAGGCCAGGCAGGCTCTGGCCTCAGAGCTGTGCACTCGCTGGGTCCCTTTTTCTGCAACACTCTCCCTCAGATACCTTCCTTCCCTTACTTCTTGCAGGTCTTCACTTGCATGTCAGCTTCTCAGTGAGGCCTCCCCTGACCACAGTATTAAGATTGCAACCACCTTTTCCTAACATGCCTTCTACTCTTCCCTGCTTAATTTTCCTCCATAGAGCTTACTACTTGCTGACATACTACATGGCTTATTTATTTATCTTCCTTACTGTCTGCATCCCCCCACTGAACTCCAATGCCAGGAAGGCAAGGGTTTGTGTGTATTTTGGTCCCCGCTACAGTCCCAGGGCCAGCCATGTAGTAGGTTCCCAATGTCTGTTTGATACATGGATGGATGGCCACGAGAAATGGACACAGGGCCTTGATGGTGGCAGTGGGCACAGGGTGGGAAGATTGCAGGATGAAAAGACCTGACGGGCCTGGTGAGATTATGCCTCTCCCTGACCTGCCAGCTCTACATTGGAAGTAGACTGGAGCTCTCGTGAGGCCTTCTGGGTAACCCCATCACTGATACTAAATAAGAGCGCAGCTTCCTGAAAACAGAGCCATGAGGAGGACAGCGCAAGAACTCAAGGACCACTGGGGTAGAGGACACTCTGGGCTGTCAGAGCAAGACAGCCCTATCAGGGTAGGGGGCAGAGAATACCAAGATGCAGCAGGAACCAGGGCTACCTGAATACTTTGGGAATGTGGAACATCATTTCCTGCAGAGGCCATGTGCGTTCGCAGAGCTGTTCCACACGTGCTTTCTGCATCACCTTTCTCCAGGGTTACCCACCACTCACTGTGGGCTTTCTTCATCCCCTGTTGACCAAGGGGTGTTTCATCTTGCTCCACTTCCATCATCAGACGGGGAATCTTGGTTTATCTTGTTTACTGGTCTGCCTCTTTTATCCAGATAACCTATGCTATCCTGCAGGGGGAGTGCTGCCAGGAGTAAAGTTCAATAAAACAAGGCTGGGAAATAAATAAACAGACTGAAGTCAGAGTCCACAGCGCCCTCTGTGTGTGTCCTCATTTGTCACCGTCACTTCAGATGCTCAGGGCTCTTATCCTCTCTCTCCTCCTTCACTTGTCAGAACTAGCTCCAGAGTTATCATAAACTTTTCTCCATTAAGATACAAATTCTAGGCCAGGTGTGGTGGCTCACGCCTGTAATCCTAGCACTCTGGGAGGCTGCGGTGGGCAGATCGTCTGAGCTCAGGAGTTCGAGACCAGCCTGAGCAAGAGTAAGACCCCCCCCCTCCGACTCTACTAAAAATAGAAAGAAATTAGCTGGACAACTAAAAATATACATAGAAAAAATCAGCCGGGCATGGTGGTGCATGCCTGTAGTCCCAGCTACTCGGGAGGCTGAGGCAGAAAGAATGCTTGAGCCCAGGAGTTTGAGGTTGCTGTGAGCTAGGCTGACACTATGGCACTCTAGCCTGGGCAACAGAGTGAGACTCTGTCTCAAAAAAAAAAAAAAAAAAAAAGAATTTAAATATTCAGCAAATCTTAGGTATAGAAAGCTAGCCAATTCAGTACCCTTTCTGTCAATTCCAATTTGTTATTTTGTTTGATAAAGGTGGTGAAGACTTCTGTCTTTATTTCTCTGTAAGGACAACATTACAAGATGTATACGTTAATGTTTCCTGATACTACTAGCATATGTGATTGTAACTTTCCTATGGGTTTTCTGAGAACTGTTAGTGCATTCTGCAGAGCTTCCAGGATTTAGAGACTAAAAAGCAGTTAATCATGCAAGATGCTTTCTGGATATAGTAATGAAATCTGGTTTCAATGGATTTTTTTTAATGGTTACTTAGCAAAAGACTTAAGTAAGCCCATACTGGTCAGTGTTGCCAAGTTTCCCTTCCCCATCTTCCCCCTCTTTCCTTCTTCCTCTAGGGAGGTTGGTGTAGAAGATACTCACTCTGTCCTGGGCTGACAACCCTCCTTGTATCCAAACTCTTATCCAGAGCTCCCTCGGCCCACTCTCTAGGCACATAACTTGACCTTCCTGTGCCACCGTGGGCACTGGGTTTCCAGTTTCTAGTAAAAGGCAGACTGGGGAAGAGGAGGGTGGGGGCAAATGCCACGGGCTTTTGTGCCTTGGGCCATGGAGCCCATGGAGGCTGGACCTCTCTCTCGTGTGTCCTGGGATCTGGTGGTGCTCCTGACTCCGACTGTCAATACAGACTGCGGCTCTGGCATAAAAGTCAGGCAAATTCGCATGAGGAACAGAAAGGAGGAAAAAATCTGGACAGCGTTTCTCAATATTTCAAAATCTATGCCCTCCCTTGGAAAAAAAGCCTACACTAAATGATTTGGAACTTCAAAATGAGCACTTTTATTTGGTTTTCTAAGTGTAAATTTGTACTTTATTGTTGAATATACCTTCATTTCAAAATACATATGCCTTCCTGAAAGTCTAACATGCCCCTCAGAGGATCATTGATCTGAAATGTGGCGATCTCAGTGGGGTCCCTGGCCATGCTGGGCTTACAGTGGAGGTGAGGAACACTGGACTTGTCCAGTTCCCTGCTCTGCCTCGGGTTGGTTTATCTTTATTACCTTTATTATCACTCCTGGTATTTTGGTTCTATTAGGAGTGTGTGGTATGCTCCCCAAGGGAATGGATCTGAAAGTTATATCAGTGATTAGCTTAAGGGGAACAACCAACTGGAATAATGCAATTTGATAAGCATATTTTTGTTTCTTTCCTTCTAGTTTGCCCCCTGTTTATTGCATACAGCAGATGATTCCTGAATCTAAAACTTGTGTGCATTGATTGGTTCTAATAATGGTGGAAAATTTAAAAACAGAGGGATGCTATGCAAGCCAAGGGATTATTTTCTTATGAGCTTGTTTTTCATTGCAAGCTTATCTATGCAAGAGAATCATCATTTCAAAGTGCCGGTTCTTTGGCAGGGTATCTTTCAAGGACTTCTTTTCACTATTAGTCAAAGAGTGATTTAAAGTCAGCAACATCTTTGTATTAGATCTTTGTATTATTACGTCTAATTATATTGTGTATATCATATAATAATATTACATCTTTGGAAAGAAAGAAACAGGAAATACAGGAGATACTGACAGCAGGGAAAGTCAAGGAATATCCAGAATCTTCCTTAGGAAAGGATATCTAAATGTTGCTTATTATTTGAAAGCTGTGCATGTCACCTTGAAACAACAAAGGAAGTGAGGAGAGACAAGGATGGGGACAGAAAGAAGTAATGTTAAGCAGCAAATAAACCTTATGTGATTTCTTTAGGAAAACAGATAATTTCAGTGGGGAGAGTGGTGAGAGAGGGCAGGTCTTTTTATCTCAGCACAGATCCTACCAAAGAAACACACTGACTTGTATTTTTAACCCCAAATTTTACTTTAAAATAATGGATTATTTTCTTGCATAGAGTTTTGTATATTTAGAAATTTACTTTGGATCCCCAGGCATGTGTACAAATTTACACAACTATCACCTCAGGGTAGAACGTGCTTTGGAGCACCCAAGAAAAACCAGTTTGCCTTCTCTGTGGTTAAAACCTGTAAATTTTTTTTTGAGGATAAAACCTTTTTTTCCAATATCAGGGTATGAAATTAGAAATGAATATTAACTTAAAACATGAAATGTTTACAAGTTTCATTTGCCAGTATTTATTTAGTTTGAAACATGACGAAATAAAATCCTAGAAATTTTAGAGGAAACAAACCACCACCCCAAAGTGGCCAATCCACCCTTTAGGAATAGCTTGCGTGTCAGCTGCAACTATTCAATAGTAATTGCAACAGGAACATCATCCCACATGGTTCCTTAATATTTACAAAGTTCTTTCATGTCCAGAATGTTAATTAATATTTCAAAGAGCCATTATTGAGGTTGGCAGGGCAGGTAGTATTATTATGCTCATTTTTAAAAAATGTGGAAACCAAAAGCAGAAAGAAGTCAAACGACTTGGCTCATGTCATCCCATTATTAAATAGTAATAGAAATTAGGACTTTAAGAAAGGTGTTCTGATTCCAAAGACTTTTCACACCACATCGTGATATTTCTTTACCTGTATTTACAAACAGCTGCAGAAACCCAAGAAATAATTCTTTTTGGGTACAGTCCAGTTAGCATTCATGGATGCTGGGCACAACCCACCCATGTACTCCCTTCCTTCCTGCCACCCGCTCCCCTTCTCTTCACCCACTCCTCAAACACAACTCTCCTAACAAAATATCTGCCACCAAAGAGGAAGTTGTGTTAGTAAATATACTTAGGAAGCAGATCTCTAAATAGGCTGGAGTTTGAAAAACAACTATTTTTAAATACATTTTATGACTAATCTGGTATTTCACATAAACAGTTGGACACATAAGTATTTAGGCTATCTTTGGCACATCATAAGACATGATATAATGAGAACAATAAAAAGGATGTGAAATATTGAAGCACTAATACAAACGATAACTTTCCCTGCTGTTGCTTCAAAAGGTAAAAAATAGGCCAGGCATGGTGGCTCATGCCTGTAATCCTAGCACTCTGGGAGGCTGAGGAGGGAGGATTGTTCAAGGTCATGAGTTCAAGACCAGCCTGAGCAAGAGCAAGACCCCATCTCTACTAAAAATAGAAAGAAATAGCTGAACAACTAAAAATATATAGAAAAAATTAGCCGGGCATGGTGGCACATGCGTGTAGTCCCAGCTACTCAGGAGGCTGAGGCAGTAGGATCGCTTGAGCCCAGGAGTTTGAGGTTGCTGTGAGCTAGGCTGATGCCACGGCACTCTAGCCCAGGCAACAGAGCAAGACTCTGTCTCAAAAAAAAAAGAAAAAAAAGGTAAAAATATGGTTGCATGACCGTCCCAGAGATGACCAGAACAATCATGCAACAAGTTTTAATATGATGTCTCATTCTGCCTTGGGGCCATGCCCTATATCTTAGAAGAACTGGTCACACTACTCCTTAAAAGCTACCTGTTCTCTGCTGAAAAACAGGGCTTCCAAATCTGCAGAATGGACCCATTCTTCCTTTTTTAAGGCTGGTGCCCTGAAGATGAGCTGAGGCATTGCAAGAAAACACATGCCCATCTCAGGATGTAGCTCCCTGTCACGTGCCTGCCAGACCGATAACTAGGGACAAGTTCACAGCATAGCCCAGTTGGGGAAGTGCCCGGCCTGCTAGGGGAAGAAAAGGACTGACACCAAATGAGACGCAGGATCTAGCTCACATACCAGAGTCTCTAGCAGGGAAATTATGGGACAGGATTGTGAGTGTACCAAATCACAGGGGACAGAATATAATATACAATATTCTATATATTATAATATCATAATAAAGTGCTTTTCGATATGGGAGCTCCTTCCCTTGACAGGGAATTGACCACTGGCAGGGTCCACTGCAGATGATGCTAATGCATTGCTAGGCTGGCTTTGAAAACTTAGGGGAAACGATAGGTCACACTCACTTCAGGAGAAATTCCGGAACTCCATGGTAAACAGTTGAGCAAGGGATCCAGACGTGGGCATGCTGGAGTGGATGGATGTACTATGTAAGGCCTGAAAGCTCATTAATTGGCTATAATCTATGGGGGAGTTCAGAACACAGTCTACCAAACCCATGGAACGTACTGGTGAGGGGACGCCAGTGGAGCTCAGTGATATTCAGAGCTCAGTGATATTCTCTTCTAGAGGACAGGGCTGAGGAAAGAAGCAGCTTTACAAAAACAGTCTCCTAGAAAGCCATGGTGATAACGTAAGGCAGGTGGTGGCATTTAACCTTCAGAAGCAAGGTGGGTGCAATTATCATAATGAACAGTATTATAGGAGTGGCAACCATAAAAGCCTGAGCCACCGAGAGTTAACGTACATGATTAATGGAGCAGGGTGTTCCCAGGGCAAGATAGCTGGGCAGACAACAAGGGTATTTTTCAATATAAACTACAAAAGAAATCAAGGATGGCTAATCAGGAGGGTGAATGCAGAGATAAAAAAAAAAAAAGTCACAGTCCCTAGTGTAGTTTTCAGACCTAAGCCAGTTTTCAGACCCATAATCCATTGACTCATGGAGTGGCTGGGTCCACAAAACCACAGCAAATAGATAAATTAATGATTCTTCCTAGTTCTTTTCCAAAGGGATCCTACAGCCATTTACTCAGGTAAGCATACCCTGGGGAAGGGGATATATTAAGACATTCTGAAAACTATTGAACCTAAGGTCTGACTTGTTATTGACAGCCAGAGACCTGAAGCCTCATCATGGCCTCTCTACTTAGTAGAGTAGGGGGCATATGAAGGCCAAGCAATAAATGGAGTCCTGGCTCATGTCCAGGTCACATGGGACTCATGGATTAACAAAGTGTTCAGTGCCCCAGTCCCTGTATGTATTGTTGGAGTGGACATACTTTGTAGTTGTCAGAGCACTCATTTGGGTTCCTTGGTCTGTGCAATAAAAGTTATCACATAGTGGGAGGGCCAAGTCGAAGCCTCTAAAACTCCCTTCCACAGCAATATATTATAGTACACCTGAAATAATTTCATACCCTAAGGCAAATTGCAGAAGTTAGTGCCACCCTTAAAGACCCAAAGGATGCCTGGGTGGTGGTTCCTTTTATGTCCTTTAATTTACTGGTAAGTGGAATGTACAGAGAGACCCTGGAAGATGATAGCCTCAATTACAGCAGCTATTTTTATGTGGGAGTGGGTGGCAGTAGCTTCATTAGGTGCCTTGAAGGGAGTTGAGAAAGATCAGCACAGCTATCATTGAAAAAGGGACATTGAAGGGACCAGAGGTATCTTCAGATACAATTGAATATATTAAGGATCCAGCCAAGGTTGAAGCCCCTGAGTTCATGGTGGCATCCATTCTCCATTTTTTTTTTTTTTCCTGAAACAGGGTCTTGCTCTGTCACCCTGGCTAGAATGCAGTGGTGTCATCATAGCTCACTACAACCTCAAACTCCTGGGCTCAAGTGATCCTCCTGCCTCAGCCTCTCAAGTAGCTGGGACTTCAGGTGCACGCCATCATGCCCGGATAATTTTTCTATTTTTAATAGAGACGGGGTCTCACTCTTGCTCAGGCTGGTCTCAAACTCCTGAGCTCAAGTGATCCTCCCACCTCAGCCTCCCAGAGTGCTAGGATTATAGGCACAAGCCACTGCACCCAGCCAGCATCTATTCTCTGAGTTTTAAGGCTCAGCAGCCTAGATACAGGGTCTAGGCTGCTGTACCAGTGTCCTAGGGCTGCTGTAACGAAGTGCCACAGACTGGGTAGCTTAAACTGACAGAGTCTATTCTCTCACAGTTTTGGAAGGTTGGAAGTCCAAAATCAAGTGTCAGCAGAGCCATGCTCTATCTGAAGGTTCTAGAGGAGGATCCTCCCTTGCCAATTTCTAGATTCTGGTGGCTCCTGGCAATCCTTGGCGTCCTTGGCTTGCAGCTGCATAGTCCCAACCTCTGTCTTCACCTGGAGTTCTTCCCTCTGTCTCTTCACATCACTTTCCCTCTGTGCATGTTCCACCTGGTTGTGCGTCCAAATTTCCCTTCCTGTATAAGGACACCAGTCATTGTGTTAGAGCCTGCTCTAATACAGCAAGATCTCATTAACTTAATGAATCACATCTGCAAAGACTCAATTTCCAAATAAGATCCCATTCAAATGTATCTGGGGTAAGGATTTCAACATATCTTTTTGGGAGGATACATTTCAAGCCACAACTATTACATAGGTCATGGTGTTAAGATGTGATGGAGCTGGGCACAGTGGCCCATGCCTCTAGTACCAGCTACTCGGGGTGCTGAGGTAGAAGGATTGCTTAAGCCCAGGAGTACAAAGCCAGCCTGGGCCACATAGGGAGATCCCATCTCAAAAAAAAAAAAAGACGTGATGGATGTGATATGATAAGCTGGGAGAAAAGAAAACGTGTCACAATAAATTCAATGAACAAGAGTAGTGGAAGCGAAGGTGTTGAAAGAACAAAAGGCTCTTGTCAGAAACTAGAATATTGAAGTTTACATTTGCAGAGGGTCGGCTGTTTGGGGGTGGATATTAGATCCAGAGTGAGCTATGACCTGCTGAGTAGGGTGAGGATAATGATTGTCAGATTTAAGAGGTAAAGGAACGCCACCCCTGTGAACATTGGCACTGCCTGTGATCGTGGCAGGAGTTGGAGTGGGAAGAAATTCTGTGAGCAAGACACCAGTGATATCTGTGAATGATGGGGAGTGACCAGGACACAAGAGAATAATCATGAACAGGAAGAAAGTATGGTGTAGCCAGGGAGTTCACATGATTATGAAAAAGTAGTAGTCAACAAAGGTCTTAATGGCTTGATACACATCCATTTTAAAGTCACATATCGGGTTTTTACCTAATGATTTTAACAGCCACGGATGATCAGTGCCTAGATCTGTTATTCCATTAGGGGTTGCAAACAGACAGTATTCTAATTCTATCACTCCTTCTTTATTTATTAGCTGGAATTTTTCTACAAAGAATACTCTTTCATCAGTTACTTGGTCATTCCGAGGTACTATTTAAATAAGAATAGGATAAATGCTTGATTCATTCCTTTTATTTAGCAATTCTCAGAATGACTTTATTAGCTATCATAATTCAAAGGTGATGAATCAAAAAGATATAAATTCTCCCTTTGTAGTCTGTGAATTTAAGGTGATCCAAATTAAAATACTGACCTCATATTTTAATTACATCAGTCCATTCTAAGTTTGTATGGAAAAATGAAAAAGCAAAGCTTGGCAGGACAACTTCTGGAAAAGAATTACAATAAAGGGAGACTACAACATATGTTAAATATATTATAAAGCTGTAATAATTAAAGAACATGGTATAGTTATGTGACTATGTCACTCAGTAGATAAGTCTTAAATGCATCTAAAAATTTGATTATTATAAAAGAAACGATATTTTTCAATGATGTTTGAAATTCTCTTCTTACAATGTAATTTTGACACTTCTCATTTCCACGGGTCTAATTTGTGCTTTCTCTTCTTGAATCTGTATGGGCTTTGTAGTTAATGTGGAAGTGACACTATGTGACTTTAGAAGCTAGATCATAAAATGTAATATTAATAACTACCACTTGGCTCTTGTGGGAAGTGAACCCATCCACCATGTTCTGAGGAAGCCCAAGCAGATACATGGAGGCATTTTGACTGACAGCCCCAGATGAGGTCCCAGCTAATAGCCAGTAGCAACTAATGAGTGAGAAAGTCTTTAGTCTTCATATGATTCCAATCCTCATCAGTCTATCACCTCAGCCCTCAGATCTTCCCAGCTGAGGCCCTAAACACTGTGGAGTAGAGACAGCCTTTGCTGATGTGACATTTCTAAATTTCTGATCCACAGAACCCGTGAGCCTAATACAGTCATGCATCACTTAAAACCAGGCTGCATTCTGAGAAATATGTCATTGGGCAATTTCGTCATTGTGCACACATTATAGCATGTACTCACACAAACAGAGCTGGTGCAGCCTGCTACACAGTAAGGCTACATGGTATGCTCCTAGGCTACAAGCCTGTATAGCATGTTACTGTACTGAATACTGTAAGCAGTTATAACATAATGGTAGATACTTTTGTGTGTCTAAACATACAAAAGGTACAGTAAAAATATGTTATTACAATCTTCTGGGGCCCCTGTTGTTTACGTGATCCACCACTGACTGAAACATTGTTATGTAACACATGATTGTATAATGGTTTTTCAATCATGCCACTAATTTTGTGGTGGTTTGGTATGCAGCAATGATAACTGTAACAGGTAGGGAAAAGATACAGTATTCAATAAATGGTTTTAGAAAAAAATAGGTAGCCATTTGAAAGGTAAAACCTGTATCTTATACCAAAATAAATTCCCAATGGGTCAAAAAGTGAAATGTTAAAGATTAAACAAAAAAGTTACTGGTTTAAGGTTGGGTAATTAAAAAAGAAAAGCAACTTGGAAGTTTTTTAAGTGTTACATAAAATCCTGAAACCATATACGACCAATACATATGGCTACACAAAAATACTAATATATTGCATAGGAAAAAAAAAAGACTTATAAGCAAAAGTCATAACCAAAGTCAAAAGATCTTGACTGTATGATGAGTCAATAATAAAAAGAACAGCAACCCAGTAGAAAAACAACCAAAAAAAGGAAAAGCCAATTCACAGAAAGAAAACAAAGCAAATTCTTACAAAAAGAATGTCAATCGTATTATCTGAGAAATATAAATAAACACTGCAATGAGTGTACCCTTTTTCATCCATCAGATTGCAAAAATAAAACTCAATCTGAGGAATTTAAAAGCAGGGACCCTGAATCCGAAACTTGCCTGAGTGACTAGCTGTGTCACGTTGGGCAAATTTGTTAATCTCTATTTGCCCTCAGCTTCGTCATCTACAAAATGGTGATGAAAAATAGTACTTATCTCTTAGAGTTTTATGATGATTAAGTGACTTAATTCACGTAAGCCATTTACAATATCACCTAGAATGTAGCAGACATCAACATGTGATTGCTGTTATTATTACTGTATATTGAAAAGTGGGGGTGGGATAGGAAATCGAATGCATCGTTTGTGGAAGAGTAAATCTGCTTACCATAAATAGAGGACTATCTGCAAAGATCTTTAAAAAAGTGATGACCTAGCATTTTCGTTTGTATGTATGGACCCTACAAATGTGGTCACACAAGTGGGAAATACATACAGTATGTGCAAAGGTATTCTTGGTAACGCTGTCCTAGCAAGATTAGAAGCAACCTAATATCTGGCTCCATCTAAAGGAGGTTGGTTTAAAATGTGGTTCATCGGTGCAATGGAATATTGTGAATCTATTGAAAACATTATAGGCTGCTCGTGAGTAGTGATGATGATCACTGCCTCATACAGAGGGGTGACTGCCGCACAGCTCTCTAGCTGTGGCTGTTTTGTAAACACAAGTGAAGAAGTCCCAAGCAGAGGCAATCTGCAGTCACATAGCTCAGTGCCAGCGTATTGTAAATGCCCAGTAAGTGCTGGCTCTTATGATTTTATTATTTATCATCATTGATATTCTCAATATAACGGAGTCATATCACAACAAGGCTCTCTGTGTTGTTTATATCAGTGCCTATTAAAGTCATCATTGGTTTAAAGCCTTTGCTCCAAAAAAGCAACTCCATCTCTCCCAGCTGCTGGCTAGAGACTGGTCTGTCACCAGCAGCTGTCCCCCAGCCGGCCCCGGTCGTGGCTTACTGCCGAAGAGCATACTTGAGTGAATCCTTAAGGTCCTTTTTGTCTCTGCATACTTTGCTTCTCTGTGTTTATAACACAGCAACTGCTAGAGAGCTGAGCTGCCCATTCATCTCTTGTGGCAGCCTCGGGCTCTGACTTGGGGGCCAACTGCTTCCTTGCGGACAGACTGAAAATGGCCTGTCATTGTGACCTACAGAGTACACACCCCCCTGTTTTAAAAGACACATAATAATTTACCAAAATAAAATTTTGCTGCATCTTACAATTTGTCATCTCTAAGGTTCAAATGTCTCCATTCTGAAGACAGTGTAAAAATCACCAAAATGAATCTTTATGTTTTGTATGTCTGTATTTTTCAGTTTGCCAAGCACTCATTCCTATAAAATGTCTTTAAATGTTCAACTTTTTAGGATTGGGAAGAGAAAGCCCAAAACATTTAATTCCCCATTATAACCTACGATAGAACACTTGCTACTTACAAAAAAGTATCTTTATGGATTTCCTTCCTCAACATCATTCTGTGACTTGCTTCCTTTTCCAATGTCCTTTCAAATATATAACATTTCTTATTTATTGTGACTCCCTTTACTGTTTCTTTATTTACTGTTTCTCTCCCAATTTTCCAAATCATATTTCGAATGTATATCATAATTACCAGCCCTTTGGAGTTTGGTTCCTTATGAGTTCAAATGCTTCCCTCCCCTCTGATTTCTAAAACTATACCTCGCAATGTTGTGGGGGGTTATCTTGTTCTCATCTATAAAAGGGAACCCATAAAATTGGTGGCTTAAGAACCGATGTGTGAATAGTCTCAGTTCGTGACTCATGGCCAATCTGTCTCATTTCTTCCTATATACAGATCTTACACAAACAACAAAAACCATGTTTCAAAATCATCTGGGTCTGTGGTCTTATTTCCACTTCCTCTAGTTGGAAGCCCTACTTAAAACTTAAATCTTGGTTCAAGCATCACTTCCTCAGGGAATCCTTCTTTGACCACATCCTAGCCCAGCCACAGACTGGTGCAGACACTTCAGTTATATATTCTCCTAGATGCTTATACTTTTTCACCAGAGTGCTTATTACAATTTTTAAAATTATATTTCTCTGCACTTAATTTGATTAATATTTATCTGTCTTCACTAGACTAAACTTATGAGGAGGCTAATGTTCTTTTACTCTTGTATTCTGATCCTAGAATAGTGCTTGGCTCATAATAAGGACTCAATAAATAATTGGTGAATAAAAGAATTTAAAAATCAATGAACAAAGAAGTGAAAAATGAATACATAACTAAGGTCTCCAGCACGGCAACATATGGTGACTCTCAATAAAGTGACAGATAACATTATTGTCAGTTCCCATTCCAGATCAATTTGCTGAGTATTTCAGTCTGTTGAAGACCTGATTATGACTGCAGAAACTGAAAGTTATGTATTCCTTCAAATACATTGTTTCAAATAGTTGAATTGTTTCCTATAGTTGTATGAAAGATATATACACAAAGAAAGATATACATGTGTTGTATGTATGTGGGAATGTGTATTAATAAAGCATATTTCAGTAGAATTTAGATTTGAAAAATATGTGAAATAATTTTCATAAATGTTCTCTACTAATCATGCATAAAATATTAATATATTGCTAGGAGGAAACAAAGTTAATTATTCATTCATTTTTCACTCTTCAACTTTTATTTTAATTTGAGTGTTTTAATACAATTTTTATAGTCTTAAGACTTTTATTTTTTTAGGAAAAGTACGATAATCCAAATAATATGGGAGATTTCTGGATACTTCATGATTTTCTGTTATAATAAAGTTAATTTTAATTTTGATCCTTTGTTAATTTTAACTTTGTCCATCACAAGGACTAAGAATTGCTTAATTATAGATCTACACAGAAAGTTTGTGATTTGTGAATAATTATCATTCCATTCATCTTACATTTAATTTCTTAAAATGAATTTACATTCATGAACAATGATGATATTTTGAGAGCTTTTTCCCCCATTGGAATAATTTTGTAAATAGAATATTTACGCATAGCAATACTCCAGTAAATCTTTCTCTTGGAACCAGAATATCACAACTTGTCTTTTAATTGGTTTTTCAAACTTACTAGTAATCTTCCTTATATTTTCTTCGAGCTGTGGAAAGGAATTTTTGAAGATATGGATAGGCCAAGGGTTCACTGAACCACCTCATTCATTCAGTGCCTGGATGTCAGCTGCACACTCCGGCGCTCGCTCTGTCCAGCTGTGACAAGCTTCAGCTGTTCCCAACTGCTTGCTTTGCAGTTTCTGGGGGAGTGACACCGTCTCATGCGTGTGAATCTGTGGGTATGGCTCCTTCAGGACCGAATACTGTCTTCCTCTCATTCTTTGCCTCACTCTTGCTGGTCCTTCAAGATGTGTTTGGGCATTATTTTCTTCAGGAAGTCTTCTATGACCCTTATTCTAGTCCAGACTTTTCATACATAAGGAAAGAAATCCACTACAATTGATTCATGGCAAAAAGGAAGGGACTTTTTTTTTTTTTTTTTTTTTTTTTTAAGAATAAAGAAACAGGTAAAACCCCAAGACAGTAAGCAAGGTAGACTTCGGCCACACAGGTCCGAGGCTTGGGCACTGAAAATCAGGTTACTTCATATTCCTTCCTGTCTCTGCTTCTCTCCAAGTGCCCGCGGCATGCTTCCCTTTCTGTTTATATAAATACCAGATTCCTCCGCTGACTCACCTTGCACACATCCCAGCATAATCTCCGTCAGCCCCTTTTCTACACCATGACCTTCCAGCTATGTGTCTGGTGCAAAATTCTCAAGTGACAGAAAACCTCAAGCCAAGCCAAGAAAACCTCAGTCACAGCTGAGCTGTCGGATTTCTGAGGCCTCCCTCGGTTCAAATCAATCATGATCACAGGGACAGGACTGTGTCCCAGAGTCTCTGGGCTGCCCCTTCTAGTGGCTGCCAGCGGAATAGGTTTTCCAAAGCGGACGCCGGGAGGTGTAACCAGTGACGGTCAAAAGGACAATGGCCCTCAATTTGGGATTGGTATCTTTCCTACGGGCTCCCACTACATTGTATTTCCCTTGCATAGCTCCTAACACACTGAATTGCAATTAACTGTTAATATATGTATCTGTCTTCCCACTGGGCTAGAAGTTTCTTGTGAGGATGGGCCATTTTAATTTTTTTCTTTATTCCTAGTGTTCCTTACTAATATACAGTAAGTAATCAAGAAATGTGTGTTCAAAGGGCAAGTATGTTAGCATTCAGTGTGAACACTTGTTATCTTTCTTCCATATTGTTACGGTAATTATGTGGTAATTAATTAAATATATTAATATGGTAATCTCTCACCTCTCTGTTCTGGAGTCCTGCAGTTCAAAGGCTCTGCCTTATTTTCTCCACAGAATAAACTTGCAGTCTTCTGGCAAAGGGAAGAGTCAGTCACCAGCTGTATGGAGTCAGAGAATCTGCCTTTCTAACTGCTTCTTAAACAGACTTTCAACCAATTGTCTTTTTTTTAGCCTACCTTCACCCTCCTCTAACAGAAGTACCTGGTGCAGCCCATTCTGCATATGAATCTGGTTGTATCTTATCTTTCTTCACTTCTGTTTTAGGGTTAATTTTCTTGGATCTACTACAACAATTAAAAAGTGTCCATTTGTTCATCCATTTAATATTATGTTAATTACCTCTCCAATTCTCTTTGTCTTTGTGAATTTCTGCCTTTAAAAAAGTCATTCTGTTGTTTTAATGTAGTTTTGCAAGAAAGTGAAAGTAAATATATATGTTCAACCCATCATTTTTTCCCCAGAAGTCCCTGTTTGCATTATTTCATCTTTTATTTTTGAAAATCACTGTTAGTGAGGCATATTTTATATACAATATGTTTTTTTATTTTAGCTACCTGTTCAAATGATTCTTTCAACTACCTTCATTTCCACTCCTGATATTTGACATTATCGTGACTCCTTTTCTTTTCTTCCAGTCACACCCATCATGTCTTAACTTCATGACCTATGTAGTAGTTGTGGTTTGAATTGTGTCCCCTAAAAAGATATGTTGAAGTCCCGACCTTAGTTACATTTGAATGTGACTTTATTTGGAAATTGGGTTTTTGCAGATATGCTGTATTAGGATGGGCTCTAATCCAAAGACTGATGTCCTTAGAAAAGACAAAAATTTGGACACGCACAAAGTGAAGGCAATGTGAAGACACAGAGGGAAGATGGCATGTGACGATGGAGGTTGGGGTTATGCAGCTGCAAACTAAGGAACATCAAGGTTTGCCAAGATTCACCAGATAAAGAACATTTCCACCACCCCAGAAAGTCCCTTTGTGCCCATTTATAGTCAATCCCCTTCTCCCACAATGACCTGGCAAACACTTACCTGCTTTCTGTAACTATAGTTTCACCTTTCTAGAATTTCACATAAAATTGTTTGTAACATTTCCTTATCTTTGCACTATCTGTAGGATCTGTAGTGTTTGTGTCACCTATTTCATCCACAATATTGGGAATCTGTGGCTTCTTTCTTTCTTTTTTTTCCCTAAATGTGATTAGAGCTTTATCAATTTTATTAAGTTTTCAAAGAAACATCTTTTGCAATTATTGATTTCTCCACTTTTTTCTGTTTTTAATTTTGTTAGTTTCTGTTCTTTATTATTTTCTTCCCTCTGTTTATCTGAATTTAATTTGTTCATCTTTTTCTATATGGTTCATTTGAGACTTCTTTCTGTGCTAATACATGTGTTAATGTTATAAATTTTCCTGTAAAATTGGCTTAGCTGCATAGTACAAATTTTGATATGTGTACGTTCATTTTTATTAAGTTAAAATATTTTCCATTTTTTTGAGACACTTTCTTTGACCCGAGGTTTATTTAGAAGTACGCTATTTAATTTCCAAATGTCTAGGATTTGTTTTCATTTCTAGTTTAAATCTGTTATATTCTGAGAGCACACTTTGTATGATTTCAGTACTCTTAAATTTATTAAGGCTTATCTTAGCATCTATGTTTGTTTACGTGCTGTGTACATGTTATTGGGTGGAATTTTCAATACATGCCAAGTATGTCAGTTTGGTTGATATTGCTATTTAATTCTTCTGTATCCCTGCTGATTTTCCATCTATTTGTTCTATCAATTACTGAAAGAGAAATATTGAAATCTCCAAGTATTATTGTAGATTTGTTTATTTCTCCTTTTGATTCTGTCAGGTTTTGCCTCAAGTACTCTGTTACTAGGTGCATTCACATTTAGGACTACATTTTCTTGGTGAACTTGTCCCTTTATTATAATAAACTGTCCTTTACCTTTGGCAAATTGTTTTGTTCTAAAAATTACTTCATCTGATGTTATTATACCCACATTAGGTTTCTTTTGATTAGTGTTTTCATGGCATAACTTTTTTCTTCTTTTCTTTTATCCTACCTGTCTTTACATTTAAAGCAGTGTCTTGTTCATAGCATATAGTTGGGTCTTACATGTTTACATAATCAGAAAATCTCTCCTTTTAATTGGGGTGATTCTAATCCATTTATTTTAAAGGTGATTATCAATATAATTGGACTAAATCTATGATGTTGCTATTTTGTCTTATTTGCCCCATCTGGTGTTTTTTGTTTTGGGGGTTTTTGTTTGTTCCTTTTCTCCTGTTTTTCTCCTTCATTTGGATTAATTTGGATGATTAATTATGATTCCATTTTATCTCCATTATTGTCATATTAGCTCTTTGTTTTATTTTCATAGTGTTCATCTAAGATTTACACCATACATCTTTTAACACATCAAAGCCCATCAATAATTTTATACCACTTCACATATAGGGTATGAACCTCACAACAGTACATTTCCATTTCACCCTCCCATCCTGTGTGCTATTGTCATGTCTCTTACTCCTACATATGCTATAGACCCCATGATAAATTGTCATTGGTTTTTCTCAACTGAATTATATTTTAAAGAGGAGAAAAATTATATTTATCCAAACATTCACAATTTCCATACTCATTCTTTTTTGTAGATCTAAATTTCGTCCTGATATCATTTTTTTTTCTGCCCAAAGAACCTCTATTAATATTTTTTGTAGTGCAATTCTGCTAGGGATTTATTCTCTCAGCTTTGTTCGTCTGGATATGCCTTTGCTTTGCCTTCATTTTTCAAAGACATTTTCACTGGGTAAAAAATTTTAAATTGACAAATGTTTTCTCTTTCTCTGTACTTTAAAGATATCTCTCTGTTGTCTTCTGGCTCACATGCATTCTAACAAGAAGTCTGTAGTAATGGTATGTTTTTTCCTCTCTGAATACAATATATCTTTGTTCTCTGGCTATTTTGAAGATTTTTTTAAAAATATTAATTTTCAGTAATTTGATTATGAAGTGCCTTGATGTTTTCTGGTATCCTGCTCAGCATTTGTTAAAAGTCTGGAATCTGTGGGTTTATAATTTTCTTCAAAATTGGGAAATTTGGTTCCATTAATTCTTCAAACATTTTTCTTTCTCCCCCTTTTCCTAAAATTTGGATATGTATATGCTAATTACATGTCCCTCAGCTACCTAATGTTTTGCTAATTGCTTTTTAGTAATTTTCTCTGTGTTCTTGTTTTGAATTTTATTTCTATTGCTGTATCTTCAATTTTGCTGCTGTTTTCATCTGCTATTTCTAATATGGTATTAAACCTACCCAGTGTGTTTTTCTTTTCAGATATTGTATTTTTTATTTCTAGAAAGTACATTTGGGTCTCTCTTCTGTCTTCTATTTCTCTCTCCATTATGTTGATGTTTTCCTCTAACTTCCTTAATAGTTGGAGAATACTTACAATATCTATTTTAAAACCTTATCTGCAGTTCCACCCTCCTTGTCATTTCTGGGACTGTTTCTTTGATTGTCAATTCTTTCATTATTCATGAAGGAATTTCTTTTCTTTTTTTTTTTTGGCTATGTGCTTTTCTATTTCTGCTAAGAGGCAATTTAGAAAATTTATTGAGTTATTTCATTTTTTTAAAAGTTTAAACTTTTTACTTTTTTGGTTTTTTTTTTCTCTTTTTTTTTGAGATGAGCGCTCACTATGTCACTCAGGCGGGTCTTGAACTCCTGGGTTCATGTGATTCTCCTGCCTGAGCCTCCTGAAAAGCTGGGATTATAGGCATGCACCACCATGTCCAGTAAAAGTTTAAGTTTTAAAAAACGTCATTAGCTTTAAACGATTATAAAGTTCTTTAGATAGTAAGAAAGATAGTATTTTATGTCTTATATTAATTTATTTTTCAACAAATATTAGTTTGAATGGATTAGGAGCTACAAGGTAACTTTTGATAATCACTCATTTTCTTAACACACATTTTTTATGTATGTGTTTACGTTTTTATCTGTTAGAAGTTTATTTTGGAATAAAATGTAAGAAAGCTATCTGTTTTTAAATTCTATTTTGCTAGTATTCTTGTTTTTGGTGGCGTAAGGTATAGACATGTAGAGAGCTTTTTCCCCCCATATTCCATTTTATGAGAAATAACAAATCTGTCCAGCACTGGACCAGATAGCAAGGTGTGATGCCCTGGATGATGTCATCAGCATAATGAGGAAGAATACATGCCTTGGGAATCACAGCTAGAATGTTCCTCCCCAACTGCCAAGATTTCTGAGTATTCTACAACTACGACATCTTATAGCAAATGTTCTCTCAGACAGGTGAGAAGGAAGGCCATGGACTTACTCATGACTGGGCCCTCTGCTTGCCATGGTCATACCTAACCAGCTTTGATGCCTCCATCAGTATAGATGTCCCGTACTGGTGAATTTAAAAATGTTAAGAGTGATGCAAAAATGGAAAGGATAGATTTGAATGTTTATGTAAAGTTGGGGAGATAGAAAACATTTTGTTGGCATTTGGAGATAGCAGTGCCATTTTATGATATTATTTCTAAGGCCATTTTATACATGAGGAAACTAAGGCTCACAGACGTCTTGTCATTTCGCGGTCACATAGTTATCCAAGCTTCTTGCTCCAGAGGGCATATTTTTGTGCTTTCAAAAAAAACTAAGAAAAATCAGGATGTCATACAAAATCTTAAAAATAAATTAATGCCATGGAAAAATGTTTTTTTCTAAGCCTCATAAAGATTAAAGAGGCTTGTGGTTTTTTTTCTTTTTAGACTTGGCTAGATGTCTTTCATGTTTTACTGGCGAACTGAATAGAGCTGGAGAAGCCCTGGAACAGCTGCTAAAATAATTACCCTACAGCAAACTTCGTTTTTTTTACGAGCTAAGAAGAGTTGTTTCTCAACTTCCAGAAGTCACAGTTTAAACATAGATAAATATGTTTTGTTTGATGTTTTGGCCTTATCTACGTCTAAAGTTTCAGGCAGAAACATTTCAGGAGAAATGTTTAAATATTTATGTGTTATAGTAAAACTCAAGGAATCTTATAAAATCTTAAACTATCATCTTTACTGCTGTACTAGAGTTCTCAATCACTACAGCAGAGTGATTTAGGACTAAGGATGAAACATCCATTGTTCACCTTTGCACTAATTAGAGAAGTTGTGTTGCAATTTTAAATCTCATGACCTTATCGTACTTTGGAGTGTGAAGCTATCCCTCGGACATTTTAGAATAAAGAAGACTGAGGCAAGACTTCATGACAAGCATTGCAATGTCCATAGCTAAACCATATGAATGGCATACTTGACCCATTTTTATTCCTCTGATTTTAGACTTCCAACTGGGTTTTTGTAGTGACCCATAAAAGTCCCAGCTGGCACAGGTGAGGCCTGAACTTAAGGCAGAGGCCACATCCTGGTGGCCTGTGTGCCAGGTCCACCCTGCAGATGTGTTACATTTTGTTTGGCTTTTAAAGTGTTTAAAGAAGTTGTTTTTCTGAATTTTGTAGACAACATTTTGCAATCTGGAGAATTCCCACAAACATCTAAATTTCCTGCTTCTCTTGAAAACTCTGACCATCTATCCACACGAGGCACACAATCGTGTTGAGTAAATGCTGCACCCTTTAACAGGGCAGGCACATGGTTTGCCTTTTGCCATGTCTACATCTGCTCATTTAGGGTTCCTGACAGTCCCTAGATGTTTGAGATGTCTGAGACCCTGAAGACTACACTGACTTTTCCAAACGGTGAAGTCTTAATGTGGTTCGTTGCCTTGAGATGCAGGGAGTCTACTTCTTTCACTTGTTTTGTCAGGTTCAAAGCCACTTTGGAATGTCTCTGCTGAGTTGTTTTCAGAAGTTTTGACACTCATTTGACCAGTCTCAGTGGAGCAAATCTTTGTCCTTGAATCTGATTTTTGGAAACAGTCAAAGGAAAATTTGGAGCCAAGTTTGGGGTAAAAAATATGTGACTATGAAATAGTCAAAACCTGTTTCTTTTGGGTGGCTTATAAGCTGACTCAAAGGTAACTTTAAAAACAAAAGTTCAATAATGCTTTGAGGGAAGGCTTTTACTTCTTCCAGATGTCAGCTGCCCTTTCTGTTATACTAAGTTCGCCCAATGTCCTATGTGTGACTCTATTATGCATATATGACTTAGGTTTTAATCTTTTATTTACAAGTTGGTCCTACCCTCCACTTTTACCAGGCTGAGTGCCACTTGAAAGAAAGATGCATTTTGATTCATTTTTTTATATGGTATGCACAGTGGGGGTCAAAAGATTGGATTCATTACTTAATGAGGGATTCACTACTTAATGAATGAATAAATGAGTCAGTATAAACGGAGAGCATCCCAAGTTAATATCCATTCTCATTTTCTTAACATTTGTATGTATTCCACTGTGAACTAAAATTCAATCTTAAGCGCCACCTCCCCCCTCTAGCCCAAGGGGATACCCTAAAACTGAATTACTGGCCATGAGAAGGGAGGTCAGACATGCCTCATCATACCTCCCTTCCTTCTTGGAGCTATCCTTTGTAACTCATTAACAGGTGTAAGGTTGTGCAAGACAAACCTGCAGGTCCTCAATTTACATAACAAATCACTTGAATGTGGGTATATGGCCTGTGGCTAGTCTCTGATGTCTAACAGGCTTTCTTATCTTAAAACATTACAAGCCTTTAGACAAAGCTTCATTTCTGCAATCAACTACAAATCAGAGTCTTTAAAATCACCTATAACCTGTATAAGCCCCACTTTGAGAAGTCCTACCTTTTCGGGGCAAACCAATATACATCTTCCATGTATTGATTTACTTTACCTGTAATACCTGTCTCCCTGGAATGTATAAAACCAAACTGTAACCCAATCACGGTGAATCCACTTGCTCAAGGCTTCTTGGGTGTGGCTCCAGGCCATGGTCCTCAATTTTGGCTCAGAATAAACCTCTTTAAATTATTTAACAGAGTTTAGCTTCTTTTCCGTTGATATGTGTAATCAAGATGCATTGAAAATTAATCGGTTTTGGCTTGCAAAACTTTTCTTGGTTCCTGAAGTCGGTCCTGGGAATTATAAAGCAGTTCAAAGTCCCTAGTTTGCCCTTGACAAGTCAAGACTCACTTCACTAGCACTTGTGGTTTTGCTGATGAGCAAGGAAATGTAAAAGTTCTACAAACAAAGGTGAAACAAAACCCACCAAGAATTATAGGCTTCCGTTCCTGTCCTAGTTCATAAATAAGGCTTATCAAAGTATTTCGGATTGCTTAACCATTATTTATATTATTAACCAAGTATCAGTGCTAATCTCAGGAAAGCGCAACACCAACACTCTGAAACTTTTAGATATACGAAGTCCAAAAGAACTAGTAACTAAATACATTCAAACGACAGCAGCTACAAAACTCCAGAAACCACATAAACCGTGGGAAAATAAATATGACTTATATGTGTGTGTGTGTACAGTGTATGTAAACCTATATATTTTAAGATAGACTCTTAAAGATAGAGTGGCGTAGGTAGTGGGTGACAGGACTTTGAGGGGTTTTGCTTGTTCCTACGTGGGAGAAACAAAGTCGCCTTCCCCCAGGGATCATTTGCATTTCCATCCAGAAACAGGCAGGTGGGTCCCAAGCCTCTGCCATCCCGCCTTTGAGAAGCCGCAACAGCATCGGCGGCTGCATCCTTCTCCTCCTGCCCGCTCTATTTTGGGGCCCCATGATCTCATGCCCTCTGCAGACCACACTCTGCAATTCCAGTCCAGCCCGCGCCGCGAGGCCACGCAGGGCGATTCCTGCAAGTGTTCGGATGGCGGCCGGGGCGCGGGCCGGGGGAGGCTAGGGGGGAAGTTCAAGGCACGCCCACGAAAAGGACCCAAAATAACCGACACGCAGAGTGCCCGAAATCAGACAGGAAGCCAAATAATCCGGGGCGTTGAGTCGCCGTAGCCTCACTTCGAGCGCCTGGCGCAGGGACCCGCGCCAAGGGTCTGACCGCGAGGGGCGGGCGCGGTGGGCGGGCGGGGCGGGGCCGGCGCGGAGCCTATTAAAGGCACTGCGGGGCGGCGGGGCCGGAGCGCCCGGGGCCACGATGGAGCGCGACGGCTGCGTGGGGGGCGGGAGCCGCGGCGGCGAGGGCGGGCGCGGCCACCGGGAGGGCCCGGCGGGGAACGGCCGAGACCCGGGCCGCGACCGTGCGGCGGAGGCGCCCGGGGACCCGCGGGCGGCCGCGTCCCTGCTGGCCCCCATGGACGTGGGGGAGGAGCCGCTGGAGAAGGCGGCGCGCGCCCGGCCGGCCAAGGACCCCAACACCTATAAAGTGCTGTCGCTGGTAGGTCCCCGCCGGCCGCGCGCCGGGGAGGGCGGGGAGGGCGGCGCCGGGCTCCTGCGCTCGCAGCGGGGCAGCCTCAGGGCGCCCTCCGCCTGCGCGCTCCTCTGCGGGCCTCGCAGGTGCCCAGCACCGCCGCGCCCTGTCTCGATCCCAGCGGGATGTTCCCTCTCACTTGTGTCGTAAATGCTTATGCGAACAGGCTATTAAAAATTGTCACCTTTAGACATACTACTTCCTCTCCCCCTCCCCGAGAGAGTATAGGGTTCTTAGCGGGGAAGGATGACCCACCAGGAAGATGTTGGCCTTAGCAACATGCAGCGGTGTTTCTCCCTCTTTTGGGTGGCTCTGGGTGCAGTTTTGATGACTACCTGGATTAACTGACTCCGATTGGAAAGATTTAGCAGAGCTCTTTTAAGTTTTATCCGGAACGTTAGAAGACACTTTTTCTGTTTGGCTCTGTTTTGAAATTTCCTTGCAGCTGTTTTAGAAATTCCATCAATGTTCACGTTATGTGACTGAAGAGGCGTTTGTGATTCTTACAGTACTTTGAGGCACCACATTCCTAGAGAAGAGATGGTGTTGTATACTAAGTACTTAAAAAGAAAAGCCTCAGGTTCAAAGAGTAAGTGTCCCAAAGCACATGATGTTTGCATCTCCAGATATATTTTGCATCATATGTCACTGAGTCCATAATAATGCAATATTGAGGAGGACATGTTTAGTTTTAGTCTGAGTCACCTTTATTTTTGTTGTTGTTAATGGAAGACTTTACCTTTTACAACATGATCACCAAAATTATTTAGTATCAGTACCTCCAGGTGTTTCCCACTGAGGTATTCAATAATTGTACATTGAATCTGCGTGTAACAACAGTGTAAAACCATTTCTACATGGCTGGAGATCTTGAAAGGCTTTCCGTTTGCTAAATTCAGTTTTTATATTTTTCCTACTCATTTACTTATAGATCCACAATAGGTATCAGCAAAGGTCTACATTTGGAACAAGCTTTTCAGTCTTTGACACTGGTAGTCAGCTGATTAAACAGCATCCGTTATGCTCTGATGATACAACTCTGGGTATTTGGCATGGAATTGTCTTAGAACTTCCGCAAGTAGGACTATCATGGATATTTTCATCCCATTAGTTGGGGTCTTTTGTTGTAACATGAATTGGAAAGAATTCTTACCTTGTATCTTTTGATGGAATACTGTGGGACATATATAAGTATCCCCAAACTCATTGCCTTGTTGTTGAAACTCTTATCTAATGGCAACGGAGAGTGAAACCTCTTACTCATTCTTCCTTTTCTTCCCTAGTTCTATACCTTTTTCCCTCCAGGCCTTCCCCAAATGATGGGCTGCCAAAGAGAAAAGTCCCCAAAAGGAGCTTGATAAGTGTCACCACAGAGCTCGGGAACATGTTTTCTAGACAGAAGTTGCAATTATAGAATTCCTTTTTTCAGATTAAACATCACACTTTTCATAAAGCTGAAGAAGCGGATTGGACTAATTGCATCCTGGGGTTGGGATTAGGAGAGGTTGACCGCTGCGGTCCTCAGCTACATAGTTCTAATCTAGCAGGACAAACAGGAGAGTTGCCTTGCAGGGTAATGATTAATCAGTGGCAACATGATCGTTACATTTTTATGCAGTTTTCTCAAATAGAGTAAAATATGGAGGTGTGTGAGAGTGGATGAAGAAGGGAAGATCCTGTCCTACCCTTGCTTCCTCACTGGTACAGTGTTTGCTCTTGGGGTGGACCAGAAAGCTGTGCTCTAGAGGCTTTTGGCTGTGAGCCCCGGGAATGCTTATGCCTAGGCATTGAGGCAGACTGAGGAAAACAGCAAAAGGGAAAATCAAATATTTTTCTCTATATGTTTTGGTAGGTATGTTAAATACTATATGCCTTTCCTTCCAAATCAAGTTTTGAACCAAGTGCAGACTTCCACTGAGTTTAGATTTAGAGACATGTTTGAAATATCCTCCTTGTTCTCTGGCATAGTTTTAAGGGGCAAGTAATTTTCAACCATATTGCAATGGAAAATTCCAATTTCCCTAGTTGGCTATTCTAAGGCAGTATTTTTGTGCATTTATGACTTGCTGTACTTATGAATACATATGTATCTCTGTGTATAAAGGGCTTTGTGTATAGGTGGTGGTTATTGAAAACTACTTTCATGTTTTGATGAAAGAGTTCGTTATAAGAGGCAGAAATTGGCCTTGCTTATCTGACATTTGGGTGTGAAAATTATCAATTCAGTTAGCTTCCTTTCCCCTCCCTTGCAACCCATTATCTTATCTCTGGAATACAGCGTGAAGAATATTTAAGATAACTCTCTGCTCTTAATCAGACTTGGAATTGACATTGCTGTTTGGTTTATAAAATTTAGTATCTGTCCAGCCATAGTTTAGCATTTTATTTCAAATTAACCAGAGCGTCATAGAGGCCAGAGAAGTCTCCTGTGTCCCTTACGATTTTGCTTCACATGTTATAATAAAATGCACAAAGGATTTCTAGGAATCCAGCAAGACTGTTGTGTTTACCAGGGCTAAAATAGTACCTAACACTCGATGTCAGCTTTTGGTTGGCTGAAAGAGTGCACTGCACTTTTAGTTAGACTGAGTCATACTTTGACTGGGAAAAGGATGAGATAGGAAGACTGAATACGTAACCACAGACCAACAGGGCCTGTGAAGGTCAGGAATCGAGATAGAAAGACACTTGGGTAAGATCAAAACTGGGCTATCATTTTATTTGGGCATAGGGAGACGGAAGAGTTAGTGAATGAACAAAAGTTCCCAACTAAGGCCAATGTGCCTAAGAAGAGGCCAGACAGAGCCTCTGCGATAGCTTGGATTCAGAATCAGAAATCTAGCCACTGGGCATTTCCTCAGGTACAAACACCCCAAGTGTGGCTGTCTGGCATGTACAAATAAGGCCATCCTGTAGGTGCAAATGAGAGTCTCCCTCACGTATACTAAGGCCTCTTTTATTTTGGTGACTTTGCTGTCATGCCCTGAATTCAGTCTTTTTGAGACTTGTGGGCAACTCTCTTCTCCAGCGTTGCTTTCTATTCTTTTCTTCTGCCTTCAGTCATGTTCTGGTATGTCTCGCGCTGGCACTGTTTATGTCTCAGCTGTTTCCACGCCATGTAATCTCTTTCTTGGGGTTCCACATCTACCCTGTCAACAGTTTTTTTTATTTCCCTTCTATTCCCTTGTTCATTAAATCTGTCACTCAGTTTGCCACCTCCTGCCCCATCATATCCTAATGATAACCCCGAAGAGAATCTCTAGAGACCTTATGTGTTCTGTACAATAAAGGACTAGGGCCGTTAACCTTTCTAGAATATTTATAGAAATTTTTATCTATTAGATTCTCATCTTTCTCTAGCTAACATTTTCCCATCAGGTATTAATATTTAGGATAAATGAATATAGTTTCATATTCAAATTTTTCTAGTTTGATTAATATGATTGAAAAATATTTGTGTAATTTTTAAGAATTTCATCTATATTATGGGCTTTTTGGACAAACCAGAGGGTTCAATCATTATTCATAGCTTTTTTTCCTTCTTCTTTTTTTCTTTTTGCTAGAAGAAGAGAGGCATTTTGAGTTCCAGACAACCTAGGAACAAGTAAGCTTTTGGAATATAAGTTGTAATTAGAGATTTGCCTTTGGTTAAAATAAACATGCCTCCATCAACCATGAAATATCCCCCAAACAAGAAAAAATAAACAAGAAACCTTTTAGCAAATGAGCCCACAGCAGAACATAGATTACTCTTCTAGGTATAAGTCTTGTGCAACAAGAATTGGTCTTCAGAATGCTGACCCAACCTGAAAATCCTTTGATATCAAATAAAAACTGTTATGTTATTTACCAAGGAAAGAGAGTGTAGTAACACATTTAAGAAGGGTTTTCAAAAGAGTGTCCAGAATGTTCAGCTAAATATTAACTGCAAGACTCTACTTCCTGAGTCTTTTAGTTATCTGAGGTTGAGTCACAACAATTAAGATAACATCTATAATATTTTTCATTATGTTCTTGTCCTTTTAGTTTTTAAAAGGACCATTGGTAGAAATGTAGGTGTTATAAAAGTTTAGAAGATTATAATCACTTATATGGCACTGTCCAGGTTTTAGAAAGCATTTTCCTGTACATTTTTAATTGCTCTTCAATATATCAACAATTCTGAAATAGGAAAGGATGGTGACAGTCACTTCTGTTTTATAAATAAGGAAACTGAGGCTCAGAAGGGTTCATTCAAGTTTCTCAAATATTAATGTGCATAGAAAATACCTGGGCAGTGTCGAAGACATAATCCTGAGCTCCAATCTCAGAGATGATGATTTGGAAGATTTGGAATGGAGCCAAGGAATCTGCATTTTTTCACAGGCATCTCATGTTATTCAGATGTAGGTGGTACACTTATTTCATTTCTAGAAACAATGGGTTCAGTTTATAGGCAAAAGCCACACCATTAGTAAGTAACAGACTATGATAACAGAAAGGACTTTTAATTACAGATTTTTATTGTGGAGTAATGGCTAATGCCATCCCATTCATTTGCCTTCTCTGTGATGACTAGATGTTGATTACATCCTGTTGATCAAGCTTGATCTGCCATTGGGTTTCCATCTCTCCTTTGTCCACTTCTATATAAACAATATGTAAGTAGAACCTGAGAGATTTCTAGCATGGTGATGCCAAAGATTGTGGCTATAGTGAGATATATGTATTTAGTGACTAAATTTTCCTGGGTGGAAAGCAGTATTAGTGCACTTTTTAATATTAGCATTAATCCAATAATCATGTGTTTTCATGAGCTTCCAGTGTGTGCACACTTTTGGCTTTCTTCTTTTGAATTTCCTTCTTCACATATTTTTAGAATAGGAAAATAGAGAGTCATGATAGAAAGTCATTTTGGAGGGAGTGAATTTTCATGAGCTTATCTCACTTATGCATAGATCATTTTCTCATGATATTTTAGGACTTTACACAAATTGAGCTGGCAAACATTCATTCAGTCACAGGTGTGTTTGGGAGCCTTAAGATCACTCTGTCTTGGTTTTCAGGAGAATATACTTGAGAAAGTAGCTTGTTTCTAAAAGCTGATTTCTTTCCCTTGGAAAGGTTTTTGGCATTAGCAAACATCTGTGGTCTTGAACTATCTGTGGCCTGTGGTCTCTTATGGAGAAAGAGAACTGAAAAGAAACTCAGTAGCTTTTTATGATGTTATTGTGCCACAAATAAATAAAACTGTCATTATGAGATTTTTTCCAAATACAGTCTTATATTGCTCCAGATATCTTTATGTGATTTGGGGTAAATATGTTTATAAGTGAAAGACAACACAAGTAGAACAAGGTTTCACCTAAAATATTTAGGGTTGCAGTTCTCAAAGTGTGGTCTGGAGGCTCCCTAGGAACCTTTCAAGGAGACCTGAAAGTCAGAATTCTTTTGACAATAGTAGACATTATTTGCACTTTCCTTGTATTGACTTTACACTGATGATATTAAAGTAGTGGTGGGTAAAAACCGTTGGCGCCTTAGCAGAAATTAAGGCAGTTTGTGGTACTAATTGTGCAAGTAGTCATGCACTTGCAATAAAAAAAAAGCCATTTTCACTAAAAAGAATGTCTTAGGTGAGTCATTGAAAATGTCCTTGATGAGGCAGATTTTATTAAATCTCAAACCTAGATTGCCTGTCTTTTTAGTATTCTGTATGACAAAATGGAAAGTACCCACATAGCATATCTGCTGTGTACTGAAGTACTGGTATTTTCTTGAGGAAAAGCATTTGTGTGATTAAGTAGGAAGCTGCTTTTTTCCCCCTCAAGGAACAGCATTTTTATTAGAAGAAACCGACAAATTGTTGTTATTCAGACTTGGGTATTTGACACACGTTTTCTCAAAAATGAATGACGTTAGTTAGCTTGTTACCCCAAGGAAAATCAGTGAAGATATCTGTTGCCTACGATAAAATCTGAGCTTCCAAGCAAAAATTAATTGCTTCCAAGCAAAAATTTCCAAGAATTTGGAAAAACTTGTATGTGCCATTGAGAGCTTCAGAGCTTCCCAATCCTTAGTGACTTTTCTGATGAAATTGATGATGATAGTAAAGCATGTGATTTTTTTTCGTATTATTTAATGGCATGTGTCAATATTTGGAAGAATGGTATAACTCAGTGAACCAATATTTTCCAAAGGATGATGTTACAAAATTATGCATTGGTATAAGTTCCAATCAAAGTGCAAGATAGACTAATGGATTTTAATGTAACAGTATGAAATGTTTGTTAGTATCATTTCAAATTTCATGTTGCAGTTTTCTTTTAAGAAATTACCACTTGTAGAGTTTGGGTGTAGTTTTAAAGAGGAATGTCCACCGTCATCTGAAAAGGCTTCTTAGGGTCAGTAATTTTTAGGTGTATAATGGGATCCTGATACCAAAAGTTTTGTGAATATCTGCTTTTAGGAACGGTGTACATTCAATAATATTTAAAGAACTAGGGAGAGGGAGAGTGGAGATTAAGCTGGTTAAAATGATTATATCTTTAAGTTCTTTTATAGATTTTAGAATACTTCTACATTTACTACCTTGTTTGGTCCAAACCATAACTCTATCATTATACCTATATTAGATATGAAAAATATAATCATGGCTCAATTTCTTTTGAGGATTTTCCAAGATCACAAAATGAATAATTCTGTTAATCTCATCTTGATAAATAGTTTTGGAGTCAGACAGAATTGGGTTTAAATCCTGCTACTGTTATTATCTATTTGAACGTGGACAAATAAGTTTCCTAAATATCAGTTTCCACACTGTAAAACGGAGACAAAACCATATTAGAGTGTTGTTGTAAGTAAGTTATGTAAGGTATATAAATCGGCACACAGTGTACCCTGAATAAGTGGTAGTTTTTCTTCCTATAATTGAAAAACTTAAATGTGACTGTGAATTTTTTATTTTTCCTTTCTGTCTACATTCTTGCTACCCAAAGTATGGTCTGCGGACGAGCATATCAGCTTCATTTCCTTAGAACTTGTAGGAAATGCAGCATTTTGGGCCCATGCAAGACCTACCCAACGAAGCTCTGCATTTTCACAGATCCCCAGAGATTTATGTGTACACTAAAGTTCGAGGAACAGCATTCCAGGGAGTTATGAGTTGGTATGGAAGGCATGCAACTGGGATTTCTGTAGCTGGGAATTCTTATTAACACTTACTATGCCATTGCCTCCATACATGGTGCTGTGATTGAAAAAATAAAACGAAAAAACCGAATGTTTCTCCATGATATCCGCTGTGGTTGCATTGGGTTGAACTGGTTGCATTGGGTTGAACTGATTGCATTTGGCCCTTTTTCCTTCCTTTGACCTTGGCGGCATGCTGATACAAGTAGCCCTGATGCTCTTGTATGTACAGAACACCGTGTAGTCTCTTACTTCCCTTGATGTGCACAGTTTTCATTTTTCATGAACCTACCTGTGCTCTTGTTTGCCGCCTTTGCTTTAATTGCCTTTTCCTTACTCTGCGCTGGCTTGTCCTTTAATTGCTTTTTGTTGCTCCCCGCCATGTCAGTCTTCCGCCCTTGCTGTTACGTGATAACATTCAGATGTTTTTCCAATTTAGCCATCCGTCTATCAGAACATCCGGTAGATTTCTCTTTCCAATGCACCATCCGTAGAACTCTCCTATTCAGAGTTTCCGCTGCAATACCTTCTCAACAATCAACAACATACTTGACACAAAACCAAAACAAATACCTATACCAGGGCTTTTTCAGGTGATGTTGAATCAGGTTAAATGTCCTTGGCACAGATTTTATTCCATAACACTTAATCATCCAAACACACTAGCTTCCTATAAAGTGCCACCCAGAATCATCTAGATTAAAATCTCCAGGAGATTAGGAAACAGGTGAGTGAAATAGTCACAGGAGAAGGGTGTGGGTTAGGAGTACCATGAATAAGCTATGGTAATCTTATCTGTTTTTGGATTAACCAGGGAAATAAGCATGAACCAACTCTACTTGTAAGTGGTTTTTTAAAATACTAATCAGCTCGAGGAAGTAAATGTGAAGAATGTTGACATATGCAAGTATTTGTACGTTTGTCATCTCTTGGAAACTTTCAAAGAAAAAGAACATTGTTTTTTTTTTTCATGGAATGATTCAAGCAAAAGTCTTAAGAGATTGGGATCATGTAAAGAGTCTAAACTCCAGTCACAAGAATTATTTGCCATGTGACCTGTGAACAATTATAATACTTTGCTTCTCTAACTTTCAATTTCCTTACCCATAATATAAGGGGCTTTCATTAGGCATGTGTCTTTAGTTCTAAAATATTTGTGTAAGAGAACTTACAATATTTTTACCCTTCTTATGAAACTAATACATATTGCAGAAAATTCTTCTTTTACAAAAAAGTGTAAAGAAGAAAATAAAAATTGTTTTCATCTTGTTATTTGCTGTTTAATATTTTGGGTTTGCCTCCCCAGGACTTTTTTATATGTATGTAACAAAAATGGAATCATGTTGTATTGTATGTACTGTTCTGTTGCCTGTTTTCATTTATGAGATTTTACCATTGATAGACAGTTTTTTAATGTGCTTTTCACAAGATTTTGAAACTTTTATTTTACTAACCTTACTTAGTTCAATAGGAGGTCTTTGAAACTATCTCTGTTCGTGCTTTAGACATAATCAGTCTCCAAAAATTTATTATTTTTTGTATATGTTTTCTGTTTTGTTCATTCCTCAGCTCCATCTCCATTGCCCATGTCTCTTTCTTATGGTTAGATTATTACTTTTCCTAAAACAATGACTTCCCTACATTATGTTCCCACTCAGAATTTTCCAGGGACTGCCACAACATACATGGGAAGATGTGTACTCCTAAGCCCAGCCTCCTTTTTAGGGTTGTTTCTCATCACTTGGGTAACACTAGCCTTAATTGTTTGAGTGTTTATGAAAAGTTTTATCCATTTATACCAGTCCTGAAGGTCTGTGACATACGCCTGTAGTCATTTGAGTTAATATTTGTTAACCACTTAGAGTAGACCCTGGTTCATAGTAAGTGCATGTAAGTGTTTGTTACATGCCTTTATTGAGTTTACTGTTTGTCAGACCCTACGCTAAGCACTTCATTTCCTTTAACTGGCACGGTTCTTGGACATAGGAAGGAGCAAACTTGTTGGCTGGTGAGTGTGTCTTGTCTGGCACCCACACTTCAGTGGGACCCAGTGTCCCATATATTGTATGGGACATGCATATGTTATATGCATAACTTGGAGTTAGGAGTTTGAAGGGCTCAAGTATTTTCAGTCAACTTTTGTTTCTGTACTTTGTCAGTTTAGAGAGTCAAAAAGGGACTCATGCATGTCTCTCTCAAATATTCCAACTCTGCTGAAACATACATGACAGTCAGCTCAGACTTGTTATCGGAACATACTTTGTACAGATTATATCGGTTTTCTACCCCAGTGTTGATTTTTTTTTACCTTCCTTTTTCTGACCTAATACCAGGTACTCCCCAAGATCCAACTCAGTGTATCCTCTTGCATGAAACATTCCTTAGATGCTCTTTGGTCCCATCTTCCCCGTCCCAGAGCCATTCCATTGCCACGTAATCTTATAGAGGCCATGCAGCGTAGTGGTTAAGGGCCAGACTGCTGAAGTGTAAATCCTGACCCTGCCAATAACTGCTGTGTGTCCTTGGGAAAGTCCGTTAACTTCTCTCTGTCTTAGTTTCCTTGTCTGTAAAATGGGGATAATAATAGCTACTTAGTAGGTTTCTTTTTAGCGTTAAACAAATTAATTATAAACCAGTTTAGAAGAGTGCTTATAGTTGGTAGTTGCTAGATTGGGGTTTACTATTGTTATTGTTATGGTTTGTAACTTACTCCTACTGTGTGAGCAGTCCTGTGCAAGGGCCATATTCTCAAACGGAAGATGTACTATCTGGTCTCGTGGTCCATCCCCAGGCGACCGGATATTTATCAAAGAATCGCACAAGACTATCTCAAGTTGCAGCTGTGATAAGTGCAACCTAGAAGCTGTGTATAGGGCTGAGAGAGAGAATAGTGAGAATGGGCCTCATCGTGAGGTCTGAGAAGGTGTTTCTTAGGAAGTGACAGAATGTTAGAGGATTCTGAGGGGAGGCAGCGGCACAGGTAAAGGTCCTGGGGTAGGAGGGAATATGTTGCATTCCAGAACTGGAAGCAGGCCACGGTGGCTGGTGTGCAGAGTGGAGCGGTGTGTAATGGGGACGAGGGGACAGTGTTGTCAGGGCCACCTCGGGGCAGGGCCTTATGGACCATCTTAGGGATTTTGGTTTTTGTTTTAAGAATAATTGGAAATAACTGTAGTCTTTTTCTGTTTGTTTTGTTTCATTTTTATTTTTGGTCGTAGCGACAAGATCTGATTTACATCATTTTATAATAGCTTTGGTGGCAGGAACAAATTAAAGGAGCCCAAAGGGTGGCTGTAGAAGAAGCACAATATCTTATGTTTCTTACTTGACCATTTCATAGCTCTGTTTTTCTTTTCTACTACATTTTAACTCCTAATACCTGTTCAGTCTAAGATGGTAACCACTAGCTACCTGTGGCTATTTAAGTTAAAATTTAAATTAATTAAAGTTTCAATAAATAAAGTTTAAAATTCAGTTTCTTAATCACACTGGCCCCAGTGCTAAGCAGCGGAATGTGGCTGATTGCTCCCATATGGGTGGCACAGATATACGGTGCATTTTCATCATCTTAAAAACTTACTGAATAAAGTTTGGGATATCAGAGTTTTAAAAAAACTTTTATAGTTCTTCAGCTTGTAATAATGTAAATGTATAACACATAGCACTTGTTCAAGAAACATTTGCTAAAAGAACAACACAAAATGGTTAAGTTGTGAATGTTATAAATATTTAAGATTCCTTATCAAAATGATTATGGAATCTAATTGACTTAACCCTAAATATACACATGAACAGGTGATACATTTATAAAATTATGTTCCTTCCCAAATTATAAACCCATGAATCCATTACCGAATTTTAAATTCTGTCTCTAAGTTGCCACTGTAATTGTGATTGAGCATAGAGAAATTAAATGGTTGTTTGTATCTCCCTATTATCCCATTTCCTGTGCTCAGTAAGAATTGCTAGAAGTCCTCTGCATAGTTAGTTGTCTTTTTGTTTCCACTCAGCCCGTTTTTCAAGGATAAACACAAGGTGCTCTAGTGACTGTTCCAAAAATTATTTCAGAAAAAAAAAAATAAATGATGTAAACTTCAACTGCACATGATGTTCTTTCCACCTTTTGTTTTTTTTATCTCTGACCCACTTCCTGCATAGGTAAGCTACTTGCCTCGCAAGAAAAGAAAACATTTCTTTTGGACAAGATTCCTAAGGCTTTACGTTTTAGTCAATCTGTTTTGTCCACCGCCTGACGGTGGGAAGGGCTGTTCTGCACCATTAACAAACTGCTTTCCTCTCTTTTCTGTCTTTTGAGCTGAACTAAACTTAAAAATTCTTTTCTAAAATCATTCAATACTACTTTTATTTAATGAATTATATCTTTCTTGATAGTAGCTTCAAAAGAGGAACCATTTTCAGGATTTGGGGGCAATTTTTCTTTTTTGGAAGTCCAACTGAAGCAAGATCTAATTAATTTTTTGTACCTATGAGATTTGAGATGTAAACCCCCAAAATGGAGAGTTCTCTGCCTGTATTAAATTAGATTAGATTGTGCCTTGGAATGTGTATCTATCTTTGATTATTTATTGTGTTAGTCAGATTCGCATCAGAAACACAAAGGCCATACCTAATAACTTAAGAGAATTTAATACAGGAAACAAATTCCAAAAGTGTTGGAAGAGCTCACAGCCAAACAGGGGATGGTGGGTCCCTGAGGCAACCCAGGAAGAGTAACTGAAGGACACTGCTACCACCTGGAGGGCAGGAAGGGCACAGGGAAAAGGTGATGAAGCCAGAGCTTGGGAGCTAGAGCTTCCCTGTAGGAGCTGGGACCCTGGGGAGATGCAGCCACTGCAGGGGGTCCTCCTGGAGCACCGAGGAGAACAGGGGAGCTAATTCTGATTTTTCCCTTCTTCCCACCCTCCAGTTTCTGTCATTGTTTTCCACTGGCTTATTTTGGCCTGACACCTGGAGGCAGGGAGCCTAAATCACTGAGCTAGCAGATCAGAGGAAAGGCAGTGTCACAATTTGGGTTTCTTGGGAAACAGATTTGCAGATGGAGACACGCATGCCTGGGGCTTTATTGGAGTATGTGATTGAGAGCAGCACCTGTGGAAGGGAAGGCAAGGAAGTAGGATGATGCAGAGAGGGAAGGTGAGCTGCGGTGCTCACTGGATGCTCAATGCATGTGATGCTCAGTGGAGGCCTCATCCACTCTATGGGCCGTTCTGCTTTGGGAAGGAGTGTGACCTTGGGCAAGGGGGCTCTCTTCAGCTGAGCCAATCCCTGTAGGGGACCACTGCCAGCTGCTGCGGGAGCAACTCCTTCATCCTTGAAGGAGAGTGTAGGCAGCTGACCACAGTGTCTATCGAAGAAAGGAACAGGCCGGGCGTGGTGGCTCACGCCTGTAATCCTAGCACTCTGGGAGGCTGAGGTGAGCGGACCGCTCAAGGTCAGGAGTTCGAAACCAGCCTGAGCAAGAGCAAGACCCTGTCTCTACTAAAAATAGAAAGAAATTAATTGGCCAACTAAAAATATATATAGAAAAAATTAGCCGGGCATGGTGGCTTGAGCCCAGGAGTCTGAGGTTGCTGTGAGCTAGGCTGAGCCACAGCACTCTAGCCTGGGTAACAGAGTGAGACTCTGTCTCAAAAAAAAAAAAAAAAAAAAAAAAAGGAACAGATATGACAGCAGTGTTGATTTAAAAATTATACATTGCTGAAATGTATGAAGTGAAAGTTCAGTCGTCACCTATAGACAGATCTACCTAAATTAAAATATATTGAAAAAGATTTATTGATAATATAAGAAAATGTTTACAAAATAGTATTATATGCAAAAAGATGAATCAACATTGTATATAGAATAATTTCTCAATTATGTATATATATATATGCGTTTGATTGTGTAGCTGCATTTAAAACAATGAAAAGAAAATAGACCAAAATTTTAAACAATGGAAATTTTGTGGTAGAATAATATGGAATCCTGCCTATTTCTTTTTTTCCTTTTCAGTAAATGTTCTATTTTAGAATAGTTTTAGATTTACAGAAAAGTTGTGAAGGTAGTACAGAGAATTCCCATATACCCTACATCCCGTTTCTCTGTCATTAACATCTTACATTAGTGTGGTACATTTTTTACAACTAATGACATTATGATTAAGTAAAGTCCATACTTTATTCAGAATTACTTAGTTTTCCCCTGATGTCATTTTCAGTTTGTTATTCCAGTATCCCATCCAGAAATACCACATTACACTTAGGTGTCACGTCTCCTTAGTCTCCTCTTGGCTAACTTTCTCAGACTTTCCTTGTTTTTTGATGATCTTGACAGTTTTGAGTAGTATGAGTCATGTATTTTGTGGAATGTCCTTGAATTGGAATTTTTCTGATGTTTTTCTCATGATTAGACTTGAATGGTATATTTTTGGGAGGGAGACCCCAGAGGTTCCATTCTCAACACATCATATCAAGAGTGTATGCTATTAATATGATGTATCATTGATGAGGTTAACCTTAATTACCTGGCTGAGGTAGTCTTTTGCAGGTTTTTCCACTGTAAAGATACTCTTTTTTGTCCCTTACCATACTGTAACTTTGGAAGGAAGTCACTATGCCCAGCGCATACTGACGAGGTAGAGAGTTATGTTCCACCTCCGTGCTGATAGGGTTTCTACAGAAATTATTTGGAATTCTCGTGTATTGGAAATTTGTCTGTTCTCCCCCATATGTGTATTCAGTCTTTTTTTTTTTTAGATCAATGTGAACTCATTGATCTTTGTTTTATACTTTGGATTATAACCCAGTACTATGTTGCTTATTTTTTCAGGAGTTAGTTTCTGTGACCCTCTGACATACTCCCATCATTGTGTGTGCATGTGTGTGTGTGTGCGTGCTTAGCACTTCCTAACTTTCTGGCATTGTAAGATGTTTCAGGCTCATCTTGTCCTTTTTTTTTCTTACAGGTTTATTAACATTCTTGATATCATAAAAATTAGTGTTTATAATCAACAGTCCATTTCTCTACCTGAAAATTAGGAATGGACTTACATAAACCTTAGTGCCTGAACTTTATGCCTTTACCAAAGGAAGAAAAATATGCATCACATCGCCTATATCCCCATAGTGCTATGTGTGTGGAGTAGTTTTCAGGTATTTCTCTTCCTCTAATGAGGTGATGAAGAACCAGGTCATCACCTCTGAATGAGGCTGGCCGGATGTGTGCTTTGGGCAGAGCCAACTCAGATTCCTTTATTGATCATCTTACTGTGGGAATGATTTTGGCATAAAATCTGGGAGAAGGAGAAAGGCAAGTGTGCTCCCTCAAGGGAGTCATCTTGGTTTGTGCTACCAGCTTGATAGATTTATGTCTGTTCAGCATCTGACCATCAGCTCTGTGGACTCAAAAATCTCTCATGGTTTTTGGTGGGTCATGAAGTCAGGAAAGGCTTGGCTGGGCAGGTGCAGTTCGGGGTGTCTCGTGCAGCTCAGTCAGAAAATAACTAGAGTTGGGCCAGCAGGGGGATGGAGCATCTAGGGGCTGCCCAGGCATCTGTCTATTTAGCCTCGGGGTCTCTATTGCATGGGATAGTTGGGCTTCCTCACAACAGGGTGGCTATTTACATGGTGGCCATTTATATGGAAGCTTAAGGCTTTAAGAGCAAGTATTCCAGCGATGAAGCTACATAATTTTAAAATAATTGGATAATATTTTATGTTTGGATTCACCATAGTGTATTATATATACTCCATTGTTTTAAACAGAAATTTAGGTTATTTACAAGTTTTTGGTATTACAGACAGTGCTACAATAAATAAATATGCATGTACATATCTTTGTGTGCTTAAGTGAATGTTTCTAGCATATAAATTAATAGAGTTGGACTTGCTGGAGTGGAAAATATGGACAGGTTAATGACCTTTTAGAAAGGGAATTATACTTCTGTATGACAGTGTGGAAATGTCTATTTCTACTCACATCCTTGCCAACACTTTCAATTATCAGTATTTTTCATGTTTGTTAATTTCATTGGGTAGGAAAGGGACTCATTGATTTATAGTTCTTTGATTTTTAATGAAGGTGAATGTTTTATTAGCTATTTTAATTTTTTCAAATAGCTGGTTTATCACTTTTGGTATTTAAAAAACTTGGGTTGTTTGTCTCTTTCCACTTGATTTTTATACCTTATTATTTGTTATGAAAATTAGCTTTTTGTCCTTCATTGAAAATATTTCGCTGTAGTTTGCCCTACCCAATTTTGCTTGTGGTGGATATTCTTTTTTTTTGGCTTTATAGAAATTTCTAAGTTTTGGATTTTGTGCCATGTTTGTAAAGGTGTCCACCACTTATAATTATTTCCTTATCTTTTCTTATAGTGATTTTATTTTATGTTTAAATATTTACTCCATGTGCCATTTTTATTTTGTTGTATTTTTTTGCTGTATAGAATACCATGACATTTTATTTTGTTGGAAGGCAAGATATAGAAATCTCACTTACTAGACACTTTCCTCAAGATCTCTTTTTTTCTCAATAGATTGCTTTTCTTAAGAAGCTGAAGTAAATCAATCAGAAGAATATATAAAGAAAGGCCACAAAAAGGCATTTTGCTATAATGGCAGTCCTATTGAAGAGAGAAAACATTTAAATAAACCATCAAACCAAGAACAGAAGTGTTGATATTTAATAATTCAGTGATCACTCCTGGGTGTTAACTATTTGTGGATATAAATAGAAGCTCTTTTGGCAGGAGGCTGTATCTGAGGAGACACCCTCCAGCCTTTTAAAGAGTGATCCTGCTTTGTCGTTGAGGTGTTTTCTGTCACTGACCTTGTTGGTGAGGTGCTTGTGTCTCAAACCTCAGTGAGGGTATACAAGTCCGGGAGTGCGGGTTGACATCAAAGCTGAGGTAAACCATTACTTTACACTCTCAAATGGATGTTTTGTTCTTTGACCTTTAACTTCAGAGGGAAATGGTCTATGAAAGCACTTGATGAGATCTTGGAGAAGTGATTTGCTCACCGAGGCAGAAATTATAAGCGCTGGTTGTTCTTTTCTTTGAAAATGCTTGATACTTGCTGAACAAAAATAAATGCACATGATAGGAGAATAGAATAGCAGCCCTAGATAAATCAGCTCTGTGGAGGACTTGCAGGGATCCAGGAAGGAGTTCAGATATGAAGAGTGTGTTGCAGGTGAGCTACCGACCCCTTTTCTGCTTTATCTGGGAAAGTAAGGCTTCAGAACTGGTGTTCTAGGTGCTTGTTACAACAGGCTTGATAGCTTATTCCAATGGCCTGTGTTCCACCAAGAATCTTTTGCCGGCATATATTTAAGGTAGTAGTCTTTAAGAGGGGATGGTACAGGATTTAGGGTCAGGAGTAATCCAAATAAAGATAGAATCAGTTGCCAGGGAAAGTAGATTTATAGATATTTTAGATTTTTTAGGGATCACAGAAAATATCCCATCTAGCCCTGTTGTTTTTACCAACAAAGGGACTTAGATGATGTGACTTTCTTAAGATCATAAAGCTCCAAAAGTAATGTATATCTTAATTCAGATATAAAGGTATGAGAGTTATTGATCCCTTTGTGATTGTGGCCACAATTTTGCCATAGTTATATCTGTAATTGACAGTGGCTGGATTTTTAATATGTAATTGGTACAGTACTAACATTGTTTCTGCTTTCTTAAGCCAGCCTTTTAATTTGACATTTCATTTTAACCTGTCTTCCTAAAAAATTATTTTTAAATTATCATTACCAACTCCATGGGTTACTGACATGAGTTTTCTTTGAGTCTTTTCTTCAGATACTTGTTTATCAGGATAATTCATTGAAAAGCTGCGAAAAGATAAAATGGCTATTTGCTTAAATATCAAAGGCACCAAAATACCTTTTTTGGACTACTAATTTTAATATAGAGAAGAATTTGATGTTTTTATCTGTCCAACAGATGAGTTCAACCAAATCTATACTGTGTTTATTGAAAATAATTGTTTTGAACTACCCAGAGCCTCTGAGTGACTTGTGGAGAACATTTAGGAACACTTGTATTTAAATCAATAATTTAAGGATTTCCATTCTGCGCCTTAATCACAAAACTTGTCTACTTCCTCTGACTTCATTTTTTTTCTGTTCTTTTAAAAGAAAGATATGACCCCCCCAAAAAAAATCCCAAAGAAGAATATATGGTTTTTTGATGTGAATATGGTTCTCTTTACTCAGAACTGTAATCTACTTTACTAAATCTATTAAACTCAGCCTGTTTACTGATTTTCTCTACTTACTAAGTAAGAGAAGTATTTGGCATTTTCTAAAATGCACCAGATTCACAGCACTATTTCTGACATAAATTAGAAGCAAGGACCATTTGAAATGATGGCATATATCCAGCACTTCCATTAATCCTTATTGTAGAAAATGTATTATAGTGGATTTTTTGGAAAGTCAAATATAATTGCTGTGATATGTCTTGGAAGCAGGTTTTTGGAGACACCTGTCCTAACATCACTCATTTTAAAGCCAATATTTTCTCTTTTATGTTTGTGAAAAGTGCTGTACTGGCATCCAAAGGGCAGAGATTCTTTTTACCCGTAGAAGTAGGAGTCCGTTTTAGGGAAAGTGCTTGTCATTTTAGCTTGCTTGGATCTTGCACAGAGAGATGCTAAAAGTGGTTTAGCAGGTGGGCTTGAGCAGTTAGTGACAGGTTAGTTCTACCTCAACCTATGGATCTGTGCAGAGCCAAAGAAAACCAGCAGCGTTCTTCTCTGTTATGTTGCCGCTAGCCTCTGACTGCTCTTTCTAATCACTCTTACAAGCAGTGGTTTGGTAATAATTGCTTTGTTGGCCAAGAACAATAGTGAGTTTACTAGCTTATTTTGAGTTTCTGTTATTGTGTGTATGTAGTTTAATAAATTGCTTCGAACTTTATAGAAAACTCTTCCATTACTCTTTTCTTTTACCACTTCCCCTTCTATCATTGTAGTCTTCAGCCTATGCTAACTATAAATTGGTACATATTCCTATAATGATTTATATGAATACTGACACCTGTTCATGAGATGATAAATATTACTGTTCTATTAATTACCAAGGCTGCCATGATTATTAGGATAAAGAACATTCTGCTCTAAGACAGTTATTCCTGTAGAGGCAGGCATTAATGTTCTTTAGTATCTTCTACTGTGTCTCTTCTACCATTGAGTCTAATCATTGAGTCAATTTTATTCATTTCATTTTTCATTTCTAGAAATTTTATTTGGTTCTTTAAAAAACTTTCTAGGTCATATTTTATAGTTTACTATTTTCTGTTAACTATTATCTTTATTTTATTTTGGGCACTATTTGAAGAGTTGACAATTCTAGAACTGATGAAAGACATCAATCCTCAGATTCAAGTAGTTTATTAAATCTTAAGCAGAATAAATAAATATATATTGACAAACAACAGAATAACATTACAGAACACAAAGGTAAAAATAAAAAATTTTAAAGGTATTAGAGAAAAAAGCCATTTCCAATCTGATGGCTGGATTCTACTGTAATGATATCATCACTGTGCCAAAAGAAAATAATTGCCAAACTGGAATTGTATACCCAGTAGAAATATCTTCCAAGAATGAGAACAAAACAAAGACACATACAGACTAACAAATACAGAGTCTTCCATCAGGAAAACTCTAAAAGATATACTTTAGGCAGATGATTTCAGATGAAAGGTGAGAAGGGAAAATGCATAATGAAAGTGGTAAATATTTGGGTAAATCTAAATGAACTAATAACATAATAACTTAAATACTAGCAATTTGAAAATGTAGATGAAATGACAAATTCCAAGAAAAAAACAACTTACTGGAACTGACTCAAGAAAAATTAGGAAATATAAGTAATTCTGTAACTTGTGAACCAGATCATTCATTGAAGCAGAAATCAATAAACTTATTACACAGATCTTTCTAGGCCCGGATAGCTTCACCACTGAATTCTACTAAACCTCCAAGTAAAGACTAATTCTTTATCCATTCTAACAGCCTATTTTAAGAAGTCAGCATAGCCTTTCATTTGATCTTTTTGATGGTGGTGTCTTGGAATTTCATAATGACATGCATAAGTATAAGCCTTCTTTGATTTACTATTCTAGATACTTGATATTAGGACCTTTTGATTTGAAGTCTTGTATATATCTTCTTGAATCCCATTGAGTATACTTAATTAGATGTTTGTTTCTGATATATTTTTTTCTCTTCCTTTCCCCTTTTTTTCCTTCTGTGTTTATTTAGACTTTTTTTGTTTGTTGATCTCTGTTGTGGGCTTTCCTCAAATGACTGATGAATCATGGTTGTTCATTTATATTTAAAAATGATGGTGGATTAGGTAGATTAGGAGCTTTGAATATTCAGACAAAGTTTGTTGATTGGAGTTTGCTTAAGGCAAATAGGCAGGGAGGGAGTTAACTATTATGCTAAAACCCCTAAAATATTAGAGTGGGGAGGACTTCACTCTGGGTCACTAATACCTATTCTAGTCCCTGTGTACTGATTCTAAAAGTATATGGGTCCCTTGTGGAAACTTTGTAAAATAAGATAAGCACTGGGAAGATAACAAAAATCGCTTGTAAGTGCATTCATCAACCATGGATTTATGTATTAATATAATGATATTATATTATTGTCTATTCTGTTTTATAATTTGCTGTTTGTACTCAGCAATGTGTCATTTTCCCATGTCATTAAATATTCTTCTAAGTTGCCACTGTTAATGGCTGTATAATAGTTATGTAACTAGTCCATATTTTCTTTAATCATTTTCTTATTTTTGGACATCATGTGTCTTTTTTTTCTTATAAATAGTACTGCAATGTATATAGTTGCATCTAAATATTTGTACATAATTTTTTAACCTTAGGATAAACTCCTGGGAGTAACATTATTGAGCCAAAGCTATGGATATTTTAAGGCATTTGTTTTAGGATTTTTCTATAGCTTCTTGTACCCAACGTGCTTGGATCAGTGTAAGGCTACACTTTATGAAACATGAGGACATGAATCTGTAGAAATCTCTAATATACAAATTGGTGTTTAGGGGGATCCCCTTTTCAGTAGCATGGGTTGGAGAGCTGCTGTACAGATATAACTAAAAAGTCCAGTACCATCATTTCCTGCAAAATAATGTTACATTTCTACCCACACTCTATTATATCTTTTGGACCAATTTCTTTACCACTGTATAGTATTCAACTACCTTTACAGATTACTGTAGAATTTTAAAAAAAGTTAATGTATTGGTTTATGGCATTTCTTTTAATAGGAAATAGAAAAGGTGTCCTGCAGTTTGATAAACACTGGTAAAGTTGTATTGCCCCTTTGGAAGAATCTATAGTGGACCTGGTCCTCTTAGTGAGCTGAATATTCTTAGTAGAAACTGTCATTTACTTAGCAATTCTATGTCCCCATCACCTACTGTTGGGAAATAGAGCTAAGAGACATGGAAAGTTTCAGGAGTTTTGCAGGGCTTTTCCTTGAAGGAATCTGTGGGCGTGTTAGTTCACAGACCAGAAGGTACTTAACAAAAAGGGGAGCATTCCACCTATCAGAGGAGACTGCAAGGCGATGCCAGATCCCAAGGCCTGCAAGCCAGTGCCTGGAGTTTGTGCAAGGCAGAGCTCAGCATAGGGCCCAAGGCTATGAAACTGATTGAAAGATGCCAGCCCAACAGACAACGTGCAGCTGGAACTATCTTAAACTTCAAGGCTATTCCTGCCTCACTCCTGACCACATGTCTCGGTATATAGAGAAATAGATTAGATTAGTATGCAGACTCAGTGTTCCTAATTTATACATTTTTATCTTTAACTTGTATGCTTAGCTAGGTCTATTCTTAACTTAGGGCTTAAAATGTTTATCTTAGAAAAATTTTTTAACCATTTACTCTTGTAGACAAAATTAGGTAAGGGTCCCTTGAAACCTTTGGGGAACCTTGAAACCTTAACAAATAATCTGTATACATAATTCTATGACCTAGGACAACTGTTTGCTGTAACAATAAATACTGATGTAGGACTTCACTCAGTGCCTCTTGGCACACGAAAATAGTGGAAGACCCCTAACTCCCCCACCACTCTAAACTACACTTTTTCTCTGTCTCTATTATTTCCAAATCTCTTATGACAATCCTGCCTGGGACCCGTTTTGCTGAGAGAGTAGCTAACTCCTGGCAACCTATCTAGGTGTTTTCTGTACATTCAGCCCAAGGATCCTGCCAACTTTGTGAGGTGGGTATTATTACCACTTTGTAGATTAAAAATGAGACTTAGAGAGGATATGAGACATTCTTAGGGCTCGCAGTTGGTAGTTGTCTAGAAGTCACCACAATGTAAGCGCCATGAGAACACTGCGCTTGTTTTGTTCATGGGTGTATATATGTAGCACTCAGTCAGTGTTTGAGGTGTAGTAGGGTCTCAAGAAACGTTTGTTAAATGCTGAATAGAAGAATTGACAGTGGTGAGATTTGAACCCAAGTCAATTTGAACCTGAAGCTCATTCTACCAGGCAGATGTGAACTTCTTCAGAGTTTTGATGTTTCACTGAGAGACCGAGTGTGAGGTTTGCCCCCAAGTGATGTGCTTGTCAGTGCTTGAAGTCTCTTTTTTCTCCATTTTCATGTGACCAGTTATGTAAATGGCTTCACATCAAATTTCACTTGAGTTTGGGAGGATCATCTTCATGAGATTAAGTCGAATGTAACTAAAATGATGCTGAATGCATAGGAAGCCAAGCATGCATGAACAACTGCTTGAGTCAACTCTGAAACTTTTTTAAAGAAAAGATTCTGACCTTTGCTTTGAACTTCGTAATGCTTACGGGTTCTTCAAGAATGTGTTATCTTTGCATCTCGCTTTGAATCTCCTGTGGAAGTTTCTTGGTACTGGATGTACTCATTAGGGATCTAATCCCCATCTTCCAAGAAACAAAATCCCAATGAAGACTCACAGCACTGTGCTGGTCTGAGTTCTCACAGTTTTTTTTTCCCAGAAAGCGTGCAGCTTTGGTCAAAGGTCAGAACTGATTGGCAGTGTGGTCAGCTAATTCATTTCAGATGGCATTTTTGTTCCATCTGTCACATTTGAATACCAGATCCAGCAATCTATCATTTCCTAAAAAAAAAAAAAAAAAATTATGGTCTGTATCCTTTACGTAAAGCAGTCACAAAGTCACTTATGAGCCAACTGACTGACTTTGTCAACCCAGGTAGGAAAAACTGGAAGATTTATGGTTTCCCCAAAATAATGTTTAATTAAATCACGTCTTGCTGATTTTCAGCTTAATGATTATTTGTTGAAGGTCTACTGTGTCTGCTATGCTAGATGTTGAAAATACAGAAATTAATAAGTAAATCCATGCCTCCTTGGAACTCACAGTCCAGTGAGAGACAGGCAAATAAACAGATGTCATGGAACGTGGCCAGGGCTGCAGTAACTAGGGGTGAGGAAAGACCTAGAGGAGAACACCTGGCCTTTCCCATGAGAAGAGGCAGGTGGGTACAAGCCTTCATTTCCCCAAATCTAGAATTTGTAAATCCAGTCATGTCACTTCCATATTTAAGTGCCTCAGCAGCTCCCCACTGACCACTCCCAGGACTCGGTTGCCTTTCGTCCCCTCCCGTTCCCCCTCCCACCCCACTCCCTTTACAGTCTAAGTTCAAATCTTGCCACTGATGCTTGTCAACTCCAGGGTCCTTGGAAAGTTTCTAACCTCTCTGCAGTTCAGCTTCCTTAAACTGAGTTAATCATATTCTATCTGATAATATTACTGCAAGGATTAAACAATCTTGTGAAAGTGCCTGGCCCATAAGAGGTGCTATGGAAGTGACAGCCATTATTGGTGTTATTGTTTACTCTTTCCAAGACCGCTGTTGTCTTCCATACTTCCGTGGCTTTGCATGAAGCACCATTGCATATATGGTCACTACTGTGTGGTTTAATTCTTAGGTTGCTTCCCTAAGAATTAAGCTACGTGTTAGTTTAATTCATATCTTTATCATAAACATATGGCATCATTCCGGAGTTGTTGCTGCCTTTATTAGGTTACAAACTCTGAAATTAAGGTTTCACCACAAATTCTTCTTTTGTTTTTATACTTCCCCAGACTCTAAATACAGTGTGTAGTGCAGACACTCAAACGTTGGTTTATTGATAGAGGGGGAAATCCCTTTTTTTCCCTATCTCTCTTTGTAAAGCCTTCTCTCTTTTTCTTTTCTTTTCTCTACTGTGTTAAATGTTACCATGTTAACATTTTTTTTGCATATTTCTATTGTAGTTCTTGTCCAGTTCCGTTGCAATCATTCGTTTTAATGTCCACTCCCCCAGCCTTTGTTTCTCGGTAAGGGTAGGAGTTGCTGTCATTGTATCTCTGGCCTGTAGCACCTTTTTAGCACAGGGACTGTGCACAGTAGACACTCCTATTTGAATGAATCTTGATTAAAAAAAGTATAACACATTATATTAATGCCATTGTATTTGAGGGAATCAGTCAGAAAATAACATTTTTTTAAGTATCTATGTCTTTTGGCTCACTAAACTCTGAGAAAGATCTAAAGATTTGGGGACTCAAACTAAATAAGCAGGAAACTCCAAACAAATATGCTTTTAACATAAGGACAAAACATTCTGAAAACTTTGCTTTGACTTTATGTCTCCCAGCTTAATGTTTTCTAAGGTAAGATGTTTTTTCTATAGTTTCTAAGAAAATATCAAAAATATGTACATTGTTATGGAGATAAAAGTAGATGATAGACTTTGATATTTCTGAATTAAACTACTTTGAGAAGAAAATTCAAACTCAATTAGATTTCACAGCTCTGAAAATTGTTGAAGAGAAATTTCCTACTGAAAACTATTCTGATTGGGTGTTTTGTAATAGAGTAGTAGATATTCTAAATTTCATTTTTTACAGATGCAACCTTAAATGAGAAATGATTCTATTATCATACTTTTGTTTCAGTCCCATGCTATACTATCTTATTAAAGGTAAATCTAAGTAACTTCTTTTTAACAATGAAGAGATGATTTTTAAAAATCAACATGTGTCTTTGGCTACTTAACAAGAGGATAAGAAACTGCATGAACCATGTGTATTTTAAATGGTGGTGTACCCAGTTATTTTAAAACACCAAAGGCCAGAGGAGTGGAGAATGGAAGTGAACTAGTGTTAGCACTGGAAAGATTTTTAGAGATCCACGTGGTCCAACCCTTAAAATGTATAGATGAATAAACTGCTGTCTAGAAAGTGTAAGTGATCTGCTGCAAATCACACAACCAGTTTGGGGTAACACTGGGCCTGGGATGTAGTGAACTAACCCTCTTCCATGCTTGTTCCACAAGCTGCCATTGTGCATACTGTATTATGTTTAGCTTTGTGTAGTTAAACTGTTAAATGAGGCTTATAATATTCTCATTGCCTTTAATAGATTAATGATAGGAAATTGAGTCTCTAGGTAGATTTCTCTCTCTTTTTCCTGTAATTGTAATTTTTCTGACTAACTCATTTCTACTAACTGGAAAGTTTCTGATTATATTAACTTTGGCTGGCATAGGATCATTTGCTGACATTTTAAGTAAACTTTTTATTGAAGTATAATGTACCTATAAAAATGTATATATATCATGTGTGCAGTTCAAATTTTCAAAAAGTGAAACATCCAAATCAGGAAAAAGAGTAGCCCCAGCAAGTTTAGGAACATTTAAAGAAATAAAACATTAAGAGAAATGAGAGGATTTTGAAACTATATAATTTTCTCTTTTCCCCCACAGGTATTGTCAGTATGTGTGTTAACAACAATCCTTGGTTGTATATTTGGGTTGAAACCAAGCTGTGCCAAAGAAGGTAATTAGTGGTGTGTGTACATGTGTGTGTGTGTGTGTGCGCGTGCGCAGCCTTGGTCAGAATATGATCGAGATTAAGTGTTATCTCCTAATCCAAGGAGTACTCCATACATATTACAAATTTGATGCTGATTTGAGCCTTCTTCTTGAAGCTCTTTTATTATTTTAGCCTTATAAAATTTTACTTACTTACAAAACTTATCACAAAATAAGGAAGAGGGCCTATGACTGAAACACAAACAAAAACCCCCAAACAATAAAAACTCGACTAAGAACATTTACAAACGGACACGGCCGACAGGTTCTGGTGCTATACCCCTAGAGTCCCATCTCCTCCAGGGACTCCTATGATGCTCTCTTCCCCTAAGGAGTTAGTTGCTGAAGCAGCCCTGGGGGTTACTAGGTTACCAGTGAGCATCCCTGGGCAACCAGAAACTTATCAATGCAAGCTCTCAAGGTTTTTAAAATTATAGACTTCCGTGGTTTCAAAGCAATAGTGATATTTTTAAGCTTTTAGATACTTTTTTCTTTATATTAATTGTAGAAATCTCTATAACATTGATGAGATTACTATAAATAATCAAACTGAATCACAGTAAATTGTAGTGGTTATTATTTTGGCTCTGAGGCAGCTTTTTCTCCCCTGTAAAATTAAATTATTGATGGTCACCCTAGAGAATTCAGTTTTGAAAATTGAACAAAATCTCCTGTTCAACCATTATGTAATTGCAATTTTAGTCACTTAAAAACTTTTAGTGATTGTTAAGCTGTCATATATTGTTGAAATGAATGAAATGTAGTAATTTTATGTATTTAGTCAGCAAACTGTTCAGAACAAATGTATCTAAGTTTTAAAAAAGTAAAAAGTTACAAACTTTAGTGTTCACTCATGTAGTCTTTTGACATGAAGTAACTTATCCTGAGTTCAGTTTGACACATAAAAATGAAGGCTTGAAAATAACAATTTTAATCCAAGACCATTATAGTATGCATCATATTTTAAAAAATTAATAGGAATAAATTATTTTAATAGCCTCCTCTTCCACCTCTGGGGCCAGGAAAGTTAGTATTTCTGACCCTAGAAATTATTATTGTTACTTCATGTTCTTAAAATTGCCTAATTTCCCAGTGTCAAATGAGAGTTAAATTCCATGGCAGTGTCTTATTGGGTCAGGAGACCACAGTCAAGAACTAAGATTTTTTTTGTTGTTGTTGTTGGATGTCCATTACTTTACATGTGTTTTGTTTCTTTTTCTCACCATCTTAATTTTCTTATAATCCAATAAAAACCTAACTTATTCAAGGTATCTAGTAAAGAGTTACAACAGTAAAATTGTTTTTCATGAAAAGTATTTTCCTTCCGTATCCACCATTTATCCTTTTAGCGAAAAGTTATTAGTACCAACTACACATCAAACACCTTGCTGGATGCTAGGGATACAGTTTGCTGGGCAAAAACCCAGATGTGGTGTGTGTTTCTTGGGAAGTTTGTTGTCTACTCGGATACCTGAATATTGACCAAATAACTTAATTACAAGTGCAATTAAGTGACTGAGAGAATGGACAAGGTTTTATAAGAGATTGAAAAATGGAAACTGGGTCTAGTGTGGGGAAAGCTTCTCGGAGAGAGCCAGGCTGGATCTGCAGGTGTTTTAGGGTGTTTTAGGTCCTGGCGGGAGAGGCTGTGCTGAGGAACGAGTTCTGCACAAACACACTACTTCTTTACACCAAGCTTGAGATGAAGTAAGTCAGGTATTCTTTCCCTTTCTACGATATTCCTAATCACTTAAAAAAATCTTTCCCCACATTCAAAAATTTTGGGGAACCCTATGGCTGCTTAAGCCAACTTTTTCATAGCATAAAATATTCAGAAAAAGTCCTTATTCTGACTTTTCTTTGTTTTATCATAAATATTTAAGTCTTATCAGATCCAGTAAGGCTTGTAAATAAAATACAAAAGTTCGCTTTTTTCTTATGGCAAGAGATAAAATCACAAACTCTGTATGCAAGGTACCTTCTGTTGTATCACTTTTTGTGTGTATTTATGAAAAGATTTTTGGGTCATTTTATTATCCCATCTGTATTTTCTAAAGCAGTATTTGAACCTATTCTATACCTAACTAGCTTAGCTGTATTAGCTGATGTTTGCTTTGCAATTATGTAATGATTAGAAACGTCTAACTCATTGTTCAATATTTTCAGTTAAGAGTTGCAAAGGTCGCTGTTTTGAGAGAACATTTGGGAACTGTCGCTGTGATGCTGCCTGTGTTGAGTTTGGAAACTGCTGTATAGATTACCAGGAGACATGTATAGAACCAGGTAAAGATGTACAGGGAGAAAATGGAGTTTATGGGCATTAGAAAAAGATCAAGGGAAGTTCTGCATTTTTTAGGTAAGTGACTTACCTAACTCATTTGAGTTTTTTAATTAATTCAGCATGCACACACATTTTAACATTAACCTTTTTATTTTCTTTCAACAGTTCCTTAGAGAAAAAATTTTGCATGATGTGCCTTTGTGAAACATTTTGTGGATAGCAAAATTGTGCCTATTTTTAATGTATGCTGAAAGCCTTTGTAGTCTGATTTGCATTTAAACTAAGTTCTAAAAGGCTGCTTGAAATATGTAAATATTTCCATTATGAACCTCTTATAGCAAGAGTTCTTAGATGTCCACCTATACTTTTGAAAAATAAAATTATCAGAATATGAACATTTTCTGTTTGATTTGGACTTCTCTGCATATGAAATGGAATAATATTTAAATTGGAAAAAATCAGATTTAGATTAAATTTTTAGAACCCTGAAAGTAGCTTGTGGAGGAAGCCAAGTCTACATATGAATTCTATAATGCTGTGTGTGTCCAAGTCTGAAAATGACAAAATTCTGGAGTTTTAGTGAAATAACATAAATTGATGCCTGCGTGTTTTATCCCTGTTCAGAGTGGCCGTGGTAGAGGCAGATTCTGTGAGTGACCAAGAGTTATGAAATATTAGTAATTCATTATCTCTCATGGATCATACTTCACAGGACAACAATTCTGTGTTCGCTTTGGATGTGTTGAATTTGAACCATAAAACACATTTTGTTGATACTTGTTTCTAGAACATATATGGACTTGCAACAAATTTAGGTGTGGTGAAAAAAGGATGGTTAGAAGCCTCTGTGCCTGTTCGGATGACTGCAAAGACCGGGGCGACTGCTGCATCAACTACAGCTCTGTGTGCCAAGGTCAGGCTTCCATGCTCTTACTGGGTTCTGCAGCAGCCTGGCATCTTCCAGGGTCTTAGCTGGGTTTCGTGCTCTTTGTTATCTTTTCTGTTAATACTAGCTGTCGTCTTTATTGGCCAACTATATTAGCTGATAAAATACTATCAAAACTTTTTATTAAAGAAAATTTCAAACATATGCATGAAGAAAGTGTGTAATCACCTGGCTTAATAATAATTATCTACACACGATCAATCTTGTTTTATCTGTAGCCACTCACTCTCCTACTAGCCCCTCATGTTATTTTGATAATAGCTGCATACTTAATGCTGATTTGTGGAAAGATCGTTCTTCCAGTCCTGGTTGACTTTTATGTCCCCCGTTCCCTCATAGTAAATGAGGACAGTGTCTGTGATGCATTGAGAGAGTTGATGTGAAATTACTTCGAAAGATTGTAGGGCATTTTGTAAGCTGATATTATGATAACATCTTGTTCAGGTATTACAGGTTCCCTTGATATTCCTTGACAGAACCTGGCTCTATATGAGAGAACTGAGACATCAAAGTACCAAAGATTTTGATGGGATTTTGATGGGGGAGTTAAAGGAGAGTTGTACATTTTGGCTGAAAATATTAAGAATTTGAAAATGGAAAGGATACTTTTAAGTTCTCATAAATACAGTAGTATATTTTAGTCTTGCAATTATATATCCATTTTTTCTTTCTGATATAAACTAACTCTTATTTGAAACAGAATATCTCCCTTTATCGTATTTCTCTGTGTTATGTCCCATGTTATCTAGATATCTCTTAACATGCTTTGTTTTTGGAATCTGTCTTAATGTGTCTCACAAGCATCACAATTATTGTTGCTGTTAAGTGTGAACAACTCATTTTATTTCTTGAAAATATTTCAGGTGAGAAAAGTTGGGTAGAAGAACCATGTGAGAACATTAGTGTGCCACAGTGCCCAGCAGGGTAAGATTATATTCTGAGATACTCATTTCTTTTTCTTTTTTGGAAATATAGTACCACTTTTTTTCTTTTTCCAAATTAAGATAAATATAATAATCCTTGGTTTACTAAATGTTTACTAAACAGGTTGAATATCCTTTATCCAAAATGATTGGGACCAGAAGTCTTTTAGATTTTGAATTATTTTTGGATTTTATAATATTTACATTATACTGATTGAATATCCCAAATCTGAACATCCAAAATCTGAAATGCTCCAATGAGTATTTCCTCTGAGCCTCATGTCAACATTCAAAAAGTTTCAGATTTTGGAACATTTCAGATTTTAGATGTTCAGATTTGGGATGCTCGACCTGTATTTTTAGCCAGATCTTGTGTTTGGTACTAGTGGTATAGAGATGATTATAGAGTGACCTCTATTTTGGAAGCTAATGGAAAAAAGGCCATGAATATTTAGTCTTTAGTATTCATGAGTGCTAGACAGAAATATTTGTATCTTCTTAGGAAGAAAGGATCTTTACTTTCATTTAGAGTTTTGAGAGGTGAATGTAGCAAATTACTTTATAGCTTTTTAAAATATTTTAATATTTTGGTCCATTTATAAATTTTTGGGATAGGGAACATGTCTGTGAGAAGTTGTTACATAATTTTTATGATTCATATTTATTCTTTTTATACTTAAGATATTTTGTACAGGACTTTACGTATACTAGGCCATCAGAAAGAGTTTGTGTGAAATTTAAGGGGTGGAAATTTTATAAAAGTGTTGACATATTTATTTTTGTTCCACTCGAGGTCTATTATCTTATATAATTTGAATTATTCATCTTCAGAAATATATATTTTTACCTCTTTAAAATAATGGGTTTTACAAAGTATTAAAATTTTAAAGCTGTATTTTAGCTCGTTTTGCTCATGTTTTAATTTTTGTTATGTCTTTTTTTTCTTTTGGATGGGAGAGTACATTTTTTAGTTTGAAACAATAGTAATAACAGCAGCAAAACTAAACCTAAACCAAATAATTTCAACAGAAGAACCTTTTTTCAAGGGAAACATCTCACGTCCTCTAAACTGTCTTTTAAGGTCAAGGTATACTGGAAATTCTAGACTTGGTGAATTTTGAATCTTTCTTTGCCTTCTAAACATTGATCATTGTTTTTCAATTGCAATGTTGAATCTTTCAGTGGGAAATGTAACTCTTCCTTTCTTTAAAAAGGATCATAATTTAGAACTCTTCTTATTATACTGGAAATCAGTATATTGTGTTTACCTGCTGGCCCACTAAACTGATTGTATGTTTTCTGTTGATTAAATAGAAATGATTTTATACAGATATGGACCATTGAGACTATGGGCAACTGATTCTGTACTCTCCCAGTGGAGCTATGTCACAGATACTGATTAGTTGAAATTGTATAAAAATTTCTTCCTTTTTATGGTCTTTTGTGTGTGTGTGTGTTTGTGTGTGAGGGTAAGATAGGAGGAGATAGGGTTGAAAAGACAAGGAGAACATCTTCATTGGCTGTGTCTTCTGTTTTGCATTTTTAAACATTTTTTTTCTTCATTACCCAGGTTTCAAAAGCCTCCTACCCTCTTATTTTCTTTGGATGGATTCAGGGCAGAATATTTACACACTTGGGGTGGACTTCTTCCTGTTATTAGCAAACTAAGTGAGTAACTTCAGAGTTTACTACTGGCGTGTCGTGATTTCAGTAAGATAGACGAGGAGGGCAGTCTTTTTTGGAAAAGTACTGGCAGAACCTAACTGTTTTATCAAAAACTTCTCTATGGCAAAGTAATTGAACCTGGTAACAAGGCACTAGTCTTTAATATTGTGATTACTCTGAAGCTGACCTTTAAGTACTTCTAAGTTAATGTAGTTAGCTTAGGATTTTCACTTTTGTCCATTTTTATACAGATTTATTCTTTCTTAGAATTTTGGATTCCTCTTGTGGAACAATCCCTTATTTATTTTATAAACATTTCATTTTAAAAATAGAATTTCAAAAACTAAAGGTATTTCTGTTATGATATTAGTAGTACAGACTACAGATACTTGTCTGCTACTTATCCCATATTATCCTTTGGATTGAATTAAATCCTTCCATTTTTTTAAAAATCTCAATCAAGACCTTAATTGAATGATTATTGCATATGTTATTGATGAAATAGTAGAATGGTCTTTTCTTAATATTCATGCCAAAGTTTTAAATCACATTAACTGCCAGAAATATGTGTCAGTTGTTTCATCATTGTTATTGAAAGAGGAAAAAAATCATAAGTGCATATACAAACTGTAGAACATTGCTAGTCAACAATCTTCAATATTTAAGTAGATACAGTGTAATGTTGGATTGGAAAGAAAGTAAGTAAATACTATTTTAGTGTTCTTCTAAAATTCTAAATATCATTTACTGGCATTGAGTACATGAGGTTGCTTTAAACATTAAAATCACTCTCAGTAAATGTACATGTATGTCATTATGCTTGTCTTGTGAAGTGTCAAAACCATTTTTGGAGAGCTTTTTAAAATTTCAGGTTTTAATTTTTACCTGGGAGATAATTGTTTTTTTTTTTTTTTTTTTTAAATAACTCATCATTCGCCATAAAAAGTCTTTAGCTTTTTATGGGCGAAGCTCTGTTCTTACCCCAGCAGGCCCATGGGCTTTGAAGTTTGAATCCAGCTCTTTGTTACTATTAGGAGGAGAGTTGGTCTCCCTGGTACCAAACATGGCATCCTGAGTTCAATAGTAGGGAGTTACAGATACCCATATATGAAATTTAAAAGAAATCAATACACAATGAACCCAAGCCCTAGCTCTGGAGAATTGAGGAATATAGCCTGTAATTCTGAACCAGTAGGAAGGCAGTGAGGTATATATACACATGTCAATCCAAGGGACATTTTCAGGCAATGGAGTATTGACGTGCTGGAATTATTAATTACATGTTCCTTCCTTAATAGGAGAGGGAGGTGATGAGGAGGGAGACCTCAGGGCTAATTCTGCAGGGCATCAGGAACAATCTGACTTATGTGCTTTCTCTGACTTGCAATCGAAAGGTGCTTTTGTCTTTAATGCCACCGAGTTGTCCAGGGTTGGCTGGATCTGGATCCATGGCCTGGGACACTGTCTCCCCAGCCATCGTTTTGTTCTTATTTTAATTCGCACATTTAGCTACTAGTGTAGTTTTTTTTTTTTTTTTTTTTTTTACTGTCTCCTGTAATTTCGGTATTTGACCACTACTAAGTAGTATCAAAGATCTAGCAAACATCACATTATTATAACTTGTCCATCTTGAACTTAATGTATGGATAAGTATGAGATAATTATTTAATTGGCTTAATTATTTTGTTTAATGATTTTCTAAGAGAAAAATTAATTCTTATCTTAACATTGAATTTGTATCCACAGTGTTGCTTTATAATTTATCCTGAATTTTTATCTGGTTATAAATTCCTCCTGGGCTCATTTTTTTTTTTTTTTTTACATGATTTAGACTGCTGTGGTACCAAAGCTAAGTAAGGTAAATGGATTGTCAGATGTGTTACTGTTTATTTTTTTCCTTTCTAGAAAACTGTGGAACATATACTAAAAACATGAGACCGGTATATCCAACAAAAACCTTTCCCAATCACTACAGCATTGTCACAGTAAGCTCTACATTTCTACTGTTATGTCTGTGTTCACAGCAGTGAGATGGAATTGTAACATTTTTTGAGGGACTAATTAGGGTTCAGAATAAAAAAGAATAACTTGTTTTCTAAGAGATAGTCAAACAAGGAAACCTAGGTACTGGTCTTTGCCACTAACTAGCTCTGACCTTGGGAAGGTCACTTTACCTTCTGGGTGTCCATTTTCTCATTTGTGAAAAGAGGTGTCTGAAGACTCAAAGAAATGATTTCCTGGTTTCCTTTCAGTTTTAAGAGTCTCTGATTCTTGTATACTGTTTTTTCTCGTTAGTTTTGTAGCTTGCTTTATTTGAGCCAAAAGCACTGGGCCATACTCCTGTGTTCTCACCGTGTCTTTGCAATCATCTTGATGAGGCATTTAAGCAAGCGACCCTGCTTGACTCCAGATAGGATTACAGTCCCGTTTTTGTTTCTACCAAAGTTTCCATATTAAATTTGAATCAGGAAAAGAAGTAGAATTCATTAACCTTTAGAATTGAAGCCAGAAAATTAGTATGATAGCTTGTATTGATACAAGCTACTCTGGTACCTAGCCAAAAAGGGGTTTGTTCTGCAGAAATGATTTACTCAGGAATGCAAAAAGACAACAGAGTGTTTTTTGTTTTTTTTCAAAATGTGAAAGGTTGCCTATTTATATGGATTGTCATCTATAGCATTACTTACTTATTTTCTCCTGTTACATAATTTAAAACACAAATATTACATAAAATCTTAAGTGGTTGATTGTGTTTTGCTGTTACTCAATTTTTGTTCTTCCCGCCTTAAACTTTATTATAATTTTTTGTAGCTTTAGTTATCAGTTTCTCTTTCATAGTTTTATTATTTTGTGACTTTATTTAACATTAAATAAACTCATAACTTGCGTAAAATCTGTATTTTATCTTTTTTAGGGACTCTATCCAGAATCCCATGGCATAATTGACAATAAAATGTATGATCCCCAAATGAATGCTTCCTTTTCACTTAAGACTAAAGAAAAATTTAATCCTGAGTGGTACAAAGGAGAACCAGTGAGTTCTTTGTTTATTTCAGCTACTGAAATAGTTTGCTGTTCTCATCAATCAGCGTAAAATAAGCAGATTCCCTGGGGCTTTTTAGAACTTACTGAATTTACTGTGTCTATGGCCAACCTTTCATAAATGGAGATGAATACTGATAATCCTAAATATAATTTATATGATTGTATAAAATGACAGTTTATCTCAAAGATGGATTGGGTTGTGCTGGGCCATTTTTCTTTTCTGATTGGTTCTTCCTTCTTGTACCAGTAGCATGTAGCAGTAGTCTGGGGGTAATAGTTTTCATCTACACAAAGCTACTTTGTTTTTGAAAGAGGTAAGCCTTGGTTTCATTTGCATGTGCTCGTTTAGGAGGTTCTTTCTAACTGTGATTCAGATGTGTTCTCCTTTTTATTTTATTTTTTTAAATTGCCACAATAATTACATAGTGTCCATTTGAATAATTTTGATATTCTTCTTAGAAGGAAAAAGATCATATGTTTAATTGGCAGGTTATGAATTCAAATTTTAGTTCTGACATTTAAAACTGTGTGACTTAGGGCAAATCATTTTTTCTGTGACTCAGTTTTCTCATATCTATACTGTAGATAATATTGTTTACTACCTTATAGGGTTATTGTGAGGATTATATAAGTTAATAATGTAGGATGCTTATAAGAATACTATTAAGTACCATGATTGGCAGTAATACGTGCTTAATAAAAGCAAAGACGTCATCAAATTAGAGATATGTATGTTTGTGAATTTTTCTTCTTCCAAGAGAAACCTATTATATTAATTAGGGATATAGCTCTAAAAGTTGCAGGAGTTAATCTCTGATTATTTCATATATATTTTCGCTGCTGCTTAAGAGTCATATTACGCGATTATTATAGTCTAATTGCTGGAGCTTGTTGACCTTAGAAACATTCTAGCACTAGAGAAGAATGCATTGGTGTTGCATGAACATGTATTTTCCAATGAGATGAATGTTTGCATGATTTCCTAATTTTCCTTCGTTATCTCCTCCAGATTTGGCTCACAGCTAAGTATCAAGGCCTCAAGTCTGGCACATATTTTTGGCCAGGATCAGATGTGGAAGTTAATGGAATTTTCCCAGACATCTATAAAGTCTATAATGGGTATGTGTAGATGAACTTTGTGTAGGATCTGTAATGTAGAACTGCTTATTTTTATGTCATCCTTTCCTTTCTACTGAGTCCTAAGCTTTAATATTTGAGTAATATGTTGGCTAAAAAATGAGAACTGGCAGAATAAGAACTCTATCTCAGTAAGTTTTAGATGGATGATAAATAGACAGTAAAACTAGACACGTGTTTTCTAGAAACACTGATAACATGTTGAGTTTAGACCTTTGGGTAGGAATAAAAAAGTGAAGTCGTGGTGAAAGCAGAGATCTGAGAGTGGAGGCCCTGCATATTTTATTAATAACTCTAGGAAGAAAAAGAACTAGGAGAAGGAAAAGATGAACGAATTAAAGAGGACAAAAAAGAGGACACAGGTAGGAATTATCCTCTGGTATCTGGAAATATTATTTAACAGTAAATATTAATGGCACTTCTGGATTTACATTTCTAAATTACTGTAGTAAATAAGCTTTCTAAGGTAAGCATCTGATTAGAATAACCTTCCAGTGATATTGAAAATCCATGATGTATTGAGAAAAAAAAAATACCTTTTTTGTGTAAAGAATCTCTTTGGCTGATTTTAGCAAGACTACCAAAATAAATTTTATTTATTTTATAATTATAAAATTTCTATCACCAAATTAATACACCAATATATTTGGAAGGGCAAACAGAAAAGATCATAAATCTCAGACAAGAAATGCATAACAATTTTCCTTGGTAATATGATGCTGGTTTGTGTTCTTTATGGTCCCCATGAGCACAGTGCAGTGCCTCTTCTCCACCTTATTATTTGCAATGATTTTTATTCCATGGATACTAATTGAGACTTTTATGTGCCATGGGGGATTCAAAAACTAGTAGTGTATGGTCTCTGGCTTCTCAAGGTCTAGTGGAGAACACAACTGACTATACTTGGGATTGGGCAAGCACTCGGATGGAGGTGTATAAACAAAACCTTGTGTCCAGAGGACGGCAGGATTAATTCTGCTGAGGTAGTGTTGCCTGGAGAACTGTTATCTGTTCCTCAAGTGCCTACTTCCCAAGTGTAGTAACAGTTCTCGATGAGTTCTTCATGAGGTACCCTTTGTAGAATGTATTAACACATGGGTTATCCGTGTGGTATGCAATGGCTGTTCTCAGGTACATGCATAATACCCTCAGGTAGAGGGTAGGCAGTAAATTTTTAAGCCCAATTACAGCTTTTATTTGTGTAAAACTTAACTTTTGTTCCTTCATTGGGAAAGCAAATTTAAGGTTTTAAATAAAACTCTTATATGAATTCAAGCACAGTAGATGCATTGGGTTGCTTTAGTACCTCTTAATGCTATTTTCGATGAAATAAATTTATATTTTAAATCCATACAGTTGTCACAGATTTGTTTCATTTTGTTTATCTTTAACTTTAGTTCAATACCATTTGAAGAAAGAATTTTAGCTGTTCTTCAGTGGCTACAGCTTCCTGAAGATGAAAGGTATGTGGATAATTAATTGCTATTGTAAATATGCCTTTGTCTGGTAGAGATGACATTATTTAAAAATAAACTACAGTAAAACTTTGCTATTGGCTATGATGTTTTTTATCTAAATAAACTCTTTAGTGAACTACTACAGACACATTGTGAAGAATTTTAAACCTGTAAATTATTTGTTACCCCAGGGTTACAGAATTTTTAGTCACTATGAATTGCTGAGTTATATTTTCCATTCTGTTTTTCAATGTGTTCGTAAAATATTACATTTTGATACTGTTTGATTTAGACCACACTTTTACACTCTGTATTTAGAAGAACCAGACTCTTCAGGTCATTCGTATGGACCAGTCAGCAGTGAAGTAAGTACATTTTTACCCGTGATTATGTCATTGAACCTAGTCTGCTAACTGACCCTGGCTTTGGAGCAAGTTTGTAGGCCATTCTGTAAAATTCTGTGATTTCTAGAAAGAGTGAGTTTTGTGCACTAAACCAAAAGATGTACTTTAAACAAAATAAGAGTTGGGAGAATTGTTTTGCTTGTATTTTCCACAGTGCTAAATTTGAACTAATGATGAATTAAGTTCTGCATTTTCAATTCCAAAGCCTTTATCCACTCTATAGCCCTCCATTGGCCTAAAAACTAAGTGCTTTTTGAGAATTTCATAAACAGGTAAGACTCCAAATTGCTATGAAAATATAGGATAATAAGCCAATAGCAGAAGAAACCTCATATGAATTGTCCTTAGGAGAATGTCTTTGTCTACTAGATACCATGCTTACAACAGAGCTTGGGCATCGAAGGATGAGAGATATTTATCAAAAGTATATGGATATTCAAATAATTATTCTTTATCGAGTAGTTCCTAGGAAACTAGCAATAAAAAGATAAGCTCATGGACTGATGCTTTCAATGCAACATCTTGTTTGACCTGACACCCTTTCAGGAACTTAGCCAGCCCCCGGCTATGTTGGCTATCTGCATAGTGCTTTAAAACAACAAGTATTGTTTTTACTTTTCATGTGGCCATATTATTTTTGCATCTTGGAGCACAGGAAGCCTTAGAACAGAAAATGATTTGAGCGTCTTTTCTTGTGCCTCTACGTTGACTTTCCTTCTGATACATATTTTGTCTGTGACCCAAGATGTAAAAAGAAACAGCAAGTGAGGATCTGTGAATATTGTTAATCATGATAAAAGGGAGACGAGTTATTGCCAGGATCTCTCATGTCAGAATCCTTGTCTGGTTATCTTTTGCCCCATGTGATTCCAAGGGGCAATAGACTACAAACACACAGGATTCCTTAATAGCTAGGGCTTCACCCCCAAATTTGTATCAGTTCTCCTGCCCAGATAGCCCAGACTGGATAGTTTATGAGCCTCCAGGACTCCTCAGACCAACACCTGGCCTGACAGGTCTATTGTGAGCCCTGTTTTTGGGGTGCTACTTGGTCTAAATGCTTACTTTAGAGCATCAGAGGAAAGAAGAGAGAAATGCTTACTTCAGAGCATCTTACTTCAATGCTTATTTCAATGCTTACTTCAGTAATATCAGAGGAAAGAAGAGAGGAAAAAAGCAGACTCATTTTTCTCACTTGAATTTAAAACAGCTGCCTAAACCATCTTCCCTTGATTTTCCTTACCCTGGGTCTGTCATAGATTTGCCCCTCTTAAAGAGTAGGTACTGCCTGGATTGCAATCACCTCGGTTAAAAGAGAGCGAAGAGAGAAGGAAGTTGACCCTCCCCTAGGTCTGTTGTTGTGCCCTATTGCATTCTTTCCATCAAAATCCATCTCCACCAGCCCCACTGTAGTTAGGAACCCACCGTTCCTTGCTTTCATTCTGTCCTTCCACTAAGCAGAAATGCTGCCTCTTAGACATGGGGTAAGGAAGACATGTGGTCAACAAAGTGGCCATGTCATAATTGGTCAAAGAGAAAAGTTTCTCGTAGCCATCGTCTTGGTTTGAACAACTGGCCAGATGCTAGTGTGATTTTTACTCTTTCACTAAAGTTATTGACACCTAAGACCTGTGTCTAGGTCAATTTAGCTACAAGTAAGTCTAAAGATCATTTCATAACTGATTATCAGGTTATATACATTTTAAACTTGGTACGGCCTTTTCTAATTCACTAACAATTTGCCAAATCATCTGCTTTTCTGACTTATCTTCATTTAAGGTTGAGATCATTACTTGTCAAATCATATTCATTGATTTTCAAACTTTGTTAAACTCTAACATTGCTGGCACATCAAACCCACTTTTGATACTTAAAACTTCCAATGCATGTTGCTTAGATATCTTAGAGTGAATGGAAGACCTTGTCTCATTTACAGTGAAAGAGTTTGTCTCATATTAGAGTGAAATATACTGACCAAGAATGAAGATTAAACTGATTAAATACATTACAGAAAATACACAGAAAATGGCACAAGAATTTTCCTCATGTGGTTTTGCAAGGAGAGAGGAAAAGATAAATGCCAGAAAGCAATTTGCCAAAACCACTTGTCATTCTTTCTTCGTATGATATTCGTATGCAAAATGAATGCAGTTTGTAAGGAAATGATGGGCTGTATTTCTATGAGTTCTAATTTAAAAATTAAGTACATAAAATTATAAGAAGCATTTTATAAGTAATTTTAACATTTTTGAAAATTAGGAAACAGTATAATTAGACAGTGACCATTTAAATAATCAGAAAGTACAAGAAGAAATTGATTGTACAAAGTGACGTGGTAATTAGGAATACCTTGGTTTCTGGCCAAACATTGGAGTTGAGCTAATATTATAATATTTTGGTGTAATTTGGTCTATTCTAAACAGTAGCATTCTAACCTCAGGAAGGAAGAGCTAATCAGATTAGCTAATGTCATTCCCAAAATTTAAGGTTAAGCTGTTTAGAGTTTGGGCCCTTCCATTGTTAATGATCTGCACTTATTTACTGCTTTTTATGTATTTGAACTTGACCTGTCCTAATCTAACCTGAGTCAGGTCATCATAGTTACACCCATTGAACCCTTTTTTTTTTTTTTTTTTTTTTTAACAGAGATAGCTTTGTATAGAGATAGCCATTAGTATGGAATGCATCACATGAGATTGCTTCCCTTTCTCAGGTCATCAAAGCCTTGCAGAGGGTTGACAACATGGTTGGCATGCTGATGGATGGTCTGAAAGAGCTCAACTTGCATAAATGCCTGAACCTCATCCTTATTTCAGATCATGGTACTCTGAATTTGCATCATTTACTCTCCAGGTTAAATGGTGCCAAAAAAAAGCTTGCTTGCTTGATTTTTGTTTCCTTATTTCCTCTCAATGTTATAGTTAATTCTTTTTTTAAAATGTAGTTTCTTGTGAAAAGTCTTTAGGAAGAATTATATTAAATATAAGATATTAGTGAAACACAGAATTCACAGAGACCTCAGAGTCCACCAACCACAAAGCAAATTATCTTCTGATTTGGGAAATGCCCACACCAGGAATTTGAATAGTTAAAAAATTTTTTTTTCAAAATTAAATTTTGATAACTTTACAGTTTTAGATTTAATTGGAACAGATTATTACCTCTTCAACTTTCTTTAGCATAGTAAATCTGACTTTAGAGGCAGTATATATTAATTTTGATAATGTTTTAATTTCACTTTTACTTGCTATGATCTTTGTAACACGTTTGTGTACAGTTTGGTGACCATGGCAGCAGTATGCATACAAAAAAGTAGAAAATAGGTTCTTCTTGTTTGTTTTTGTCCTTGTTGTTATTGGTGTTTGATTCAGAAATAATTATGGAAAGCTGTTTTTAGAAATAGTCTAAGATGTTACATGCTAAAGAAGTTCCAGTCCTAGAATGAGACTGAGTCAGTCATGCACTCCCAGTTAATATCCTTAATGATCTTGGGCAAATAACTGGGCTTTTTCTAATGAGTCTAAAACTGTGAAAAGACATTCCCTTCATTCACATAATGATATTTTAATGCATAAATAAGGAGAAATATCAAACTAATTTTGGGTAAAGGAAAGGGAAAAGATTTTGAAAAAAGTGAAATGGTGGATATACCTGAAATTCTGTCTCACCTACCAGGTTTTTAACTAATATGAATGCTAACCCTGTGTGTAATAAATTAAATTCTGGAAGTGAAAGAAATTCTATTTTGTATATTAAATTTTGTATTACAGTTCTAACATGTTTTGGGTTTTTTTTTTTTCTCTTAGGCATGGAACAAGGCAGCTGTAAGAAATATATATATCTGAATAAATATTTGGGGGATGTTAAAAATATTAAAGTTATTTATGGACCTGCAGCTCGATTGAGACCCTCTGATGTCCCAGATAAATACTATTCATGTAAGTATATCTCTATGATAACTTTTAATACAGTCATATCATTAGGAACATAGTTCTCTAATGTAGTCTTATACAGGATACAGATAGAGATGCATTCTAGAGCTACATTATAGTTCTAAACTAAAAGGAATCAATTAAAGTTCATTTCCTTTTCATGATTAAATCGTCAGTGCAGGTCTTTTGTGCCCCAAGGGATTTTATGGAACTGGGTGTGAGGACACAAGACTAACCTTGTTATATGCGTAACAAATAATCTCTTTGTTATTCGTGGGCTAAACATATTATTTGATGAGCTTAGTGTTATTTTTTGTTGTAGTGTTTGTTTTACTTGTATCAGCTTAAAGATTATACTAGAAAAAAGTTTAAGAGAAAAATTCAACTATATTTATTCAAGTTTAAGTAATGACTCTCCATTAAAATAACTTAGTTTTAAAATAATATTCTGTTAAAAGCAGGAATGCTGGCAAAAGTGATTAATTCTATAAGCAATTGATTCCTGTTCTCAGAAATGCCTTCTTTAACCCATTCCAATAAATGAATGAATGAATGAATGAATGAATAAAGTATCTTTTAAATAAGGAATAAGAAGAAATCACACATTTTCTCGACCACATGTGGAACACAAACTGCCAAGAAATGTTTAAAAATATTCATTGTTTTGTTTCCATCTTAGTGTTTAGGAAAAAAAAAAATCATTCTTTTGCAAGTCAAGACTGTTTCATACCCGTTTCCGCCTCTGTTACCTATCTCTCTTTTTGATTACCATCTTTGATAAGTTTCAGATATGTAAAGCAAATTTTGTTTATCTTTCTGTTACAGTTAACTTTGAAAGAGAAAGAAAAATAAGATAAGCTTTTCTGACAGTTACCAAACTTGGGTTTGAAGATTGCAGTAAGATATATGTCAATAGATACTATTGAATATTAATGAGGAAAAATAGATTTCACTGCAGGAAAATAATTATGCAAATATATTAACAGTGGCACAAAGTGCAGACTCTGTAAGCGTAATGATGAGTTTTAATTAGTATTTTTGTTTTAGATTTGGAAAAGCAGCACATGATTGTTATAAAACTTGTTAGAAATACTGCACAGGCGGTGGCAGTCCCCAGAGATGTTTGGGATAGGATAGCTAAGCTTTAGCCCCACTCTTATCTCAATCAGGCCCCCAAGTTTCCCAGATTAAAGCAAAAACTAAATGGATATCAATTTATGTATGTACATAAAATATATATCATATATTCTTTTATCTGGATAACTTTCTCAAGCTTATATAAAATATGGCTAAAAGAAAATTTAGAAAGCGAGACAGTTATTATCGACTTCTAGCCCAAAGTACCCTAAGTAAATGCATGGGCTTACTCTGCAAATTCAGTTTTAAAACTAGTGTACTTGCCCTTTCTTCTAAGTTTCCCTATGTCCGTCTTATTTGAAAATTTTGGAATTATCACTGAATATTGAAGTATACGAAGTAAAAAGTGACAGTTTCCCACCCTAAGTCTTTCTACTTCCCAACTCAGTTCCCCTCTCTGGAGACAACCACTGTTAAGTTTGGAATGTGTCTTCCCAGATATTTGCTATAGAGATTAATTATACAAAACACAATTTTATTTTTACACAGGAAATCATACTAGATCTAGATGGATATATTGATAGATGGATAGATATTTGGATGGATGTTTGGAAGGATGGATTGATAAAGGAGGGACAGACAGGTAGATGGATGACTAAATAGACATGGTGAACAGACAGATAGATAGATGTTCTGTAACTTGTCTTTTCACTTAACAGCGTGACATTGTATCATGGGTGCCATTACAGGGTGGTACCTATAGATCTGGCTAGTTCCTTTCCATGACTAATATGTAATGACTTAAATGAACTGTTTGAAACCTGCTTTGGCATTTAAACATAGAGTTTTAGTCTGATATTCTATGTTTTGTATTGTTTTCATTTTGAATTATAGCATACCATCAACTATTAATTCTTATGTTTGTACCTCTGCAGTTAATTATGAAGGCATTGCCAGAAATCTTTCTGTGAGTATCTGTATTTTTCCATTATCCAGTTATTGTTAGTTTTGTGTAACATATATTTAGAGAAAAGGTTTAGTATCTGTTCTTGAAATTGGAGTATTAGAATTTTTGAGTATCTGGGTAAACATGTATGTGTTCTATAGTTTTTAAAGATCTTTAAGGCTATGTCCCAACAATCTAGATTTGAAAGTTTTTAAGAATTTATTTATTGGCATTGTTAAATTTATATGATAGTACAAGAGATAATTTTAAAAAATAGAGAGAAAAAAACCATAAACGCTGTTGGCATTATGATATATTTCTTTCCAGTCTTTTTTATGTCTATTTTTTTAAAAATAGGTTTTTGTGCTAGTGCTGAGTTATCTACACTACATTTTATACTTCATACACTTTAAGTCATGAAGAAAATCTTACAATTGTAATTATAAGGGTATTACAAAATATGATCATCAGTGGTAACGTGAATATAATCTAGTGACAGTTTCCTGGGGCTTTTATGTAATAATAATGATTTCCTATAAAAATTTGCGCTAACTTGGAACATTCGCCTTGTACATCGTACAAGCAGTGAGAACCCTTAGTTTTCCATCTGTGACTTAGTTTTCCATCTGTAAGCAGGCTGGTAAAATGTTTGTGAAACAAAAATTCACATGGTGTTAGAAAACAATTTTAAGAAAGGTTTATATTCTAGATAATAGTTTTCATTACCTTTTACAATTTCAGTGCCTGGAACCAAACCAGCATTTCAAACCTTACTTGAAACATTTCCTACCTAAGCGGTTACACTTTGCCAAAAATGAGAGGATCGAGCCCTTGACATTCTATCTGGACCCTCAGTGGCAACTTGCATTGTAAGTTCTGACAGTCTCCCAGGTAAACTTAGCCTGATCTGTTAGTAATTCAAGGAAACCATTGGGCCCTTTTAAATAACATTGTTATGTGAAAACTGTACAAATATGATTCTTTTTACTCTAACCCGTATTTTTCAACCTTGGCATGAAGATACTTGAGTTGAATGATTCTTTGTAATCCTATAGTTTCTGGGATATCGGACTTCTCCCTGATTAGATGAAAGTAGCACCCCTCTCTAATTGTGACAACCAAAAATGTCATATCCATAGCCAGAAGTCCCAGGAGAAGGGGGGTCACCCCTGGCTAATAACAATTGCCCTGGCCTTTCATACCCATATTGATTACTTCTTATGATGTATTACTTCTTAAATGTTGACACTTGCGGTCCTCTCTCTTCTACACATTACAGTTATGTCTAACCATATCGTTAAAGCTCAGCACACAATTGGTAGAAGCACTTTACTTTATAAAAATGAGCAACTATCTTCATTATACACAGTCATTTTTTCATTCTCCTCATACCAATACATTCAATAAGTCTTAGTTAATCGGTGTGTTTGGCAAATTATTTGGATGGTTAATGTTAATATTTCAAAACTTATTCATTAACTTTTTTGATGATTGCCAAGAAGCTGGTCATGATAAATACTCCTGTCAAGCAAAACCTAAGCAGTAAATCAGAATCCAGTCAACAGAATTCCACTGTTTCCACTCTTATTAGAACACTAGGTTTTTAGTGTTTTGGAAAAGAATATGAAAGGAAGGAAGGTCCTTACCCTCATGGGAGAACTAATATTTAGTCAGTATCTAAATGCTATGTTCCAAGCATTTTTTAAGCCTGTATCATTGAATTGTGACAAGTAAGCAACATGAGAAATTGAAACCAAGAGAAGATAATTAAATGTTCTAAAGTCACAGCTAGTTTATAGCATAGTCAGGATTCAAAACCACTTCTGTCTCAGCTAGTGGTTTTTCTCTCCTCTACTGTGTGACTTATAGTTGATCTGTCCATGAAATAAAAAACAGAGGTGACCTCTTACTGCTTTTCAAAGCCAAGCAGTTTTAGTTACCTGTATTTTTAACACAATCCTTATTCTTTATTAGTGAAAATAATGTTATGACTATCAATTATGTTTTATGAATGGACTTTACATTATATATTTCAAAATTAGGAATCCCTCAGAAAGGAAATATTGTGGAAGTGGATTTCATGGCTCTGATAATACATTTTCGAATATGCAAGTGAGTAAACCTGTTGTACTTTTTAAAAAAATAGGATTAAATCCATAGAAAAACTGATACATAAAGTTTTAGGCTTATAAACAGACTATGATTATATGTCTTGAATGGGAATTTATGGAGCATATACTTTCACAGAGCTTTTTGCCTTTGGACATGAAAGTAAATAACTTTGTTAAAATTTTATATTCATGTTTCATGAACACGTGACTTATACCTCCTACTAAATTTCTAATAATTATTTTGCATTTATTTGTGTTCCATTGAGAATATTGCTCTATAGTAAAAGAAAGCAGTGATTTAGTAGACAAGAAGGTATCATGTTTATGTTCTGAAAGGAGATAATATCTTATATGTACCTAGCACTTTAAAATTTTCTAAATACAGTCAAAATAATTATTTAATTTGATCCCTGCGGTACTGTGTGATGTGGGCAGGGTGAGGTTTATATCTCCTGTCATAGATGAAAAAAGATTTATCATCCATCCTTTTCTGATTGTCAAGAATTGTAGTAAAACTATGAGAAATACCCCATATGTCCTTAGATTATATGTGCAGGGGGGTTAAAACAATATCCCACAAGTGCCATTGGGCATGGTAGTTTTCTCTTTATCTTAACATAACAAGTTTATATATGTACGATATGGATAATATAATTTTTTGACCAACTATATACATAACTGAAATGCACTGATAAACGGTTACTTTTCTGGCCAACCTAGGCCCTTTTTGTTGGCTACGGACCTGGATTCAAGCATGGTGTTGAGGTTGACACCTTCGAAAATATTGAAGTCTATAACTTAATGTGTGGTAAGTGTGAACAGGTAGCTTCCTTCCCTTCTGAAAACAGAGCTGGAATAAGATTGTCAAAAGTAGGTCATATGATGGGCACCTTTGTGGAGATGATGGTAAGGCAAGACGTATTTTCACCTGTCTTCTTCCTGACCCAGAGTCACTGAGGAAATGTGGGGAACATACCGTCCTGTGACTTACCTGTTTTTTCCCCCATAGGCTGCACACTGGTGAAGCACAACACGCACAGCGGGGTCGTGTGTACATACCCAGTGTCTCGCACTTTGTGAGGCCCTGGGCTTAATCATATGACTCCTGAGTCAGAGTAATGACAGAAGCCAGGGAAAAGAGATGGGGGCAGTGAAAGGTGGACAGAACAGGTAGAACCTCTGGTAGTGATAATAGTTGAATGGATGTCAATGTGTCAATGTCAAGGTTATAAAAATGAAGGAGGACCCATTAGGGATCTTCTTGGTTTACACAGTACCTTCTGAATTAGTACTTTTATGGTAGAGTATTGAGTTTTAGATATTATTTCCTTTTTCCAATACTGATACTGACCTTAAATATGTCTTAAGTATAATTCTTTTAGTGGGAGCCTATATACTTTAAATAAGTTAACATACCCTAAAATGCTTAAAACAGCACCTGGTGTATAGTAAGTGCTTTACTGTGTAGGTATTTGCTGTTATTATTATGAAGAGCAAAAATTAGCCGGGTGTAGTGGCTCACGCCTGCAGTCTCAGCTACTTGGGAGGCTGAGGCAGGAGGATCACTCGGAGCCCAGGAATTTGTAGTTGCTCTGAGCTATGATGTTGCCACTGCACTTTAGCCTGAGAGACAGAGCAAGACCCCATCAAAAAGAAAAAAAAAACAAGAGTCATGGACTCAGAGCTGGTTTTGAATCCTAGGTCTACTACAGTAGTGACTTTGAGATCTTGGGTAAAATACTTCAATTACTTATCTACCAAATATTGATGACAACCTATTAAATTATTTGGGGAATTAAATAAGAAAAATATTAACAGTTATTGGCATATGGTACACGTTCAACAGATGGTAACTGTACTTATTGTACACTTTAAAATTCAGAAATTTTATAGTGAAGTACAATATACATATCAGTATTTCTATTAAGAATAGCATAGTCATAAATACTTTCAAACCCAAGAGTTTTACAGTTTTATTTTAGTTAAAAAGTAAAGGACTAGTATATATTTCGTTTTAAAAAAATAAAGATCATAGTACAAGTCTACTATTTATTTGGTTTTGAAACTTCTAAGTAACTCTTTATCATTCTTGAAATTATGCAGATTTACTGAATTTGACACCAGCTCCTAATAACGGAACTCACGGAAGTCTTAACCACCTTCTAAAGAATCCTGTTTATACCCCAAAACATCCCAAAGAAGCGTACCTCCCCACACACTGCCCCTTCACAACAAACCCCAGAGATAACCTTGGCTGTTCATGTAACCCGTCGGTAAGTATCATGGAGAAGTTTAGTCTGGTATGTACGGTTTTATAGAACCTTCTATATAGCATATGCTGTGGAAATACTTAATAATCAAATTAAAATTTATGGGTGGGGGTAAACATATATTTTTAATTTTAGGGACGCATGCAGATCTTTTATAGTTTATTTTTCTTCTTCCTAGTTTTTGCGTTTTTCAACTCTATTTTTGTCCCTTGGTGCCGTGGCTTGACTTGGGTGCAGATGGGAAATCTAGTTGAGTCCTTGAGCACCCTGAATTATGGAATCTGTGCTCTATTCCTAGCAGTGAGGTCTTGAGTTCAAAGTAAACCAATCACAGTGTTCCTTCTCTAAAGTACAGTTCAACCTATTTTAAATTTAGGGGGAAGGCCGGGTGTGGTGGCTCACACCTGTAATCCTAGCACTTTGGGAGGCTAATGCATGAGGATCACTTGAGGCCAGGAGTTTGAGACCAGCCTGAGCAATAGTGAGACCCCATCTCTACAGAAAATAAAAACAATTAGCCGGGCCTGGTGGTGAGCACCTGTAGTTCCAGCTACTTGGGAGGCCAAAACTGGAGGGGAGGATCACTTGAGCCCAGTAGTTTGAGGTTGCAGTAAGCTATGGTGACACCACTGCACCCCAGGCAACAAAGTGAGACCCTGTCTCAGTCAATCACTCCCTCCCTCATGTACTCAGTCAATCAATAAAATAAATTTAGGGAGAAAAACCCATTTTGGGGGGTACAAATAGATATGTACACTGTTTTTTTTAACTTCTATTTTAATATATAGTAGTTGTAAGAAGATAAAAATATCAGACAAGTTAGGGACAAAATTGATAACATCCATGAAGATAGCAATTTGGAAAGTAGTTTATTTTATGCTTTGCATTTCATTTTAGACTTGACTTAGGCTTGAAGAAAGACTGTTAGAGTACAAATAAAAATTACAAAGCAGCAATTGTATTTTTATCTTTTAATTACTGGTGTTAGGCCTGTGCTAACAATTCTGTCTTTTTGTAGCTGTCATTCCTCTCCTTTTATCCTCCTCATCGAAAAAAAAAACTTTTAATAATACAAGACTATTGTAAATTTGATCTTGGTTCTATGTTGGCTTGATTAACCTATAGGAGTTGTATGTTACAAAATTAAAACATGTCTCTTGATCCTTAAAAAACTTACAGATTTCGCCAATTGAGGATTTCCAGAAACAGTTTGAACTGACCACAGAAGAAGGTAAGGCATGTTGCTCTCAAGCGTGGAAAGTGAAAGCAGGCTTTTTCTGGACAGTGTGAGCCACAGAGAATTGGTTTGGGGCATCACTTGAGAGTAACCATAACATAAGGGGAATAATGGATCTCCTGATGAAATGTAGACATCTCTTTGCTTGATAGTCTAGGCTGTTAGTCATAAGGAAAGAAAAGGTATTTTAAGTGGAAATAATATGTAATATATTTAGTGGAAGCTCAATCATACTTTATGAACACAATGGAGGTGTTTTGAAATTTTCAAGACTTTTATAGGTTTATAGTAGAGAATCAGATTTCCATTTAAAATTCCTATGTTCCTATCTTACCTGGTTCTTTTAGATGCTTAATTTCAAAATATTACGGGGCTGCACATGTTTTTGTGGTTCTTAATTATAAGAGCTTATAAATTGATTTATTTGTCTAAAATTATTTCTTTATAACTTTTGAATAATAATTAATAGTATATATGTAGACAATTGTTGTGAGTTGAATGTTCAGAGCCACTTCGATACACTCTGATCCTTAAGTTCCTTGGCTCACATTGTTTTCCTGCTGGAATAAATAAGTAAATTCTGCATTAATCCTGACTTGCACTTGTCTATATAAAGTTCCTACTGTAAATGTTGGAATTAGAGAAATCTTTGATAGCCCCGTGGTAGCAAAGTACTGTGGTAAAAGGATAACAGTTTCAGAATTGCATAGATCTGAGTTTGAACATGAACTTAGGAACTAAGACAACACTACATGAAATTGCTAGACAGTCCCGTTAATTAGAACTTACATTACCAGAAATTCTTTAGCATTATTTTAATTACTAATTCTTAAGGACATATTCCAGAAAGCAAATTTTCTGGATGCTATGTGTATTTAGAAAGCAAAAAAGTTCAAAACTGAAATTATGAGATTAAATTGAATGACATAATAACAATATAGATACTGTATATTGCCTTTTTTCCAAGTGTCAAGTGCTTTGTATACATTATCTAATTAATTTTTACATTTCCCTATGAATTAAGGTTATGCAATTCCATATCAAAGTGGCTCTTGTGATATCTTGATATTATATTGACCTTTCCGTATCCTTATAGGCAAAACTTGCAACGAACCCCATTTGTTGTTTATGATTCTGCTCCTTATAATTAGTTTTGTTACTTGTTAAAATTAAATTTTCAATATGGTTAAGTAGAGGAAAGAGTTAGATGAGTATATCATTATATACTATCACTTAATGCACAGTAACCGCATTTAAATGGTGGTTTCATTTTCCCCCTACAACCCAAGAGAAGATTATTCGGCATGAAGTTTTACCCTATGGAAGACCCAGAGTTCTCCAGAAGAAAAACACCGTCTGCCTCCTTTACCAGCACCAGTTTGTGAGTGGCTACAGCCAGGACATCCAGATGCCCCTTTGGACATCCTACACCGTCAACAGAAATGCAAGTATTTGTCACCTCTTTAGCTATGTGTGGCTATTTCAGATTATCATTAAGCAAAACACTGAAAGCATAGTTTCTCATTGTTAATCTTGGCTCTATAATCAGTTCCCAGATTAGAGGAATACCAGACTAGGGAGTCAAAAAAATTCAGTTCTAGCTCTGCCACTAAGCGGCTACGTGACTTTGGGACTCAAAACGAATTTCTTCTGTGAAATAAGGGGTGTGCTGTAAAAAATTCTTTCTTGCCTTTTTCCCCTAGTTTTAATATTTTATGATTCTGATTTATAATGTCATGAAATTAGGATCAGTCACAATTATTCATTTCTAAATACATAGCTGGATAAGTACTTCCCTCAGCTGCCCAAATCTAAGGGGGTTCTCACAGAGGGGGAAAACCATCAAAGCTCAGTAACATCGCTGCATAGAGCATCTACACGAAGACCCCGCCCCAAACCAGGGAGACACCAGGACCCAAACACTGTCCACTGCCAAGACCGGAGGAGTTAGGCCTTGAAAGAAAGTGAGGGTAGATATCCCAGGACAGGACCAGCCTTCCCCTCACTCCCACTGCCCCAAGTGCTGTGGTAGAAAGAGGAGTGGTGAAGGAGATGGTCCTTGAAAGAGAGAAGGCGGAGGAGAGGAGATTTAGATTTTATGTGGAATTGAAATTTTAAAGTAGACTGACCAGGGCTGGGCACGGTGGCTCACGCCTGTAATCCTAGCACTCTGGGAGGCCGAGGCGGGCGGATCGCTCAAGGCCAAGAGTTTGAAACCAGCCTGAGCAAGAGTGAGACCTCGTCTCTACTATAAATAGAAAGAAATTAATTGGCTAATTAAAAATATATATAAAAAAAATTAGCCAGGCATGGTGGTGCATGCCTGTAGTCCCAGCTACTCGGGAGGCTGAGGCAGGAGGATCGCCTGAGCCCAGGAGTTTGAGGTTGCTGTGAGCTAGGCTGACGCCATGGCACTCACTCTAGCCTGAGCAGCAGAGTGAGACTCTGTCTCAAAAAAAAAAAAGTAGACTGACCAGACAGTCAGAAACTGAAAGTGAGTGGCAAGCCAGAGGATGTAAGGAAGGGAAAAAGGGATATGAGAGAACATAGCTGCGGGTACCACTTGGGTTTAAAAAATAACTGTTTTGTTAGTATTCGGTGAGATTGCTAAATAAAAAAAGACAGGGACATGTGTATATGTACATAATTTCTATGTTAAAAAAATATATACACATTCATATATTTCTATGAAGTTTCTTGAACTTTGATTTTCATTTTCGAAGACAGCCTTCAAACACTTTGAATGCTTTTTTTTTAAACTTGACTTTGTAATATAGAGCAGTCTACATAATGTAGGCATCACATCCTATTTATTATTGTTTAATGCCTTATTGTGTTCTTTGATTTTGTTGGAATCTTCGGTTTTCTTACATAATTAAAGCTACATGAATTCACAGTCATCGCTATCCTTGAGGTTTTTACATTACTGTTCAGTGGCTTTCCTTCCCTCTGCCAGCAACTTTTGGCTCTGTATTTGGGGATGGAAGATAGACTCAGATCTCTAAAAGTCAGCATTTTATAATATGAAAGCTTAAGATTGTGCAGATAAAAATATTATAAAGAAAATTATCACAGCAGAATGCAAAATTCTTGGCACACACATAACTAACAATATTGTAAAGGATTTTTACAGCTCAGTTAGAAAAAAGGTGGGTGTACTAGTAGAAAAGTGGAAAATTGGTGAGAAAGACATGAACTAGAGCTTCATAATGTGATGATATAGCTCATCTTTAATTATTTATAAAGCAACTTCCTTCTCTTCTCTATGCCCGATACCTGATGGTTTTTTGATTTTATTCTTCAGGACAATTTCTCTGCAGAAGACTTTTCCAATTGTCTCTACCAGGACTTTCGAATTTCTCTTAGTCCTGTCCATAAATGTTCATTTTATAAAAATAACGCCAAAGTGAGTTATGGGTTCCTCTCCCCACCACGTAAGTTTCTTCTTCCCACGACCTCCCCTTTCCTTATCATCTTCTTCTTTTTTGGTTTTCTCTCTTGTTTGTAAATCTATTGTATTTTATGGGGCGATATATATAACCTTGTTTATTTATTGGTGAAAATTGTGAAGTAGAAATATAACAGGGAGAAATTTTAATCATCTAAAAAGTGAATTTTATAAAACATTTTGATTGGAGGGTAGTTGATACAGTGCAGATACTGTAGGTAGAACACTCTTTTCAGCGTTTTTTTGGAACAGAATTTGAGAACACTGCATGAAATTGGAAGGATATATCAGGGTTCTTAAGAAGGAGATATAACTTTGTTGTTTAAAAAGATAATTTGATTTTCAGAGAATTAGGTAGAGCCTAAAGTATGCTGCCTTTCTCACTGTTACAGATCCTCTAGGGAATGACCTTTTTGAAGCTAAGTGTTCTATTTTTTGAAGTGGCAAATTTGTATGTTAATGAGAAGACATTTTGGGGCCAGCCTTAAAAGGCAAAAATCGGAAGGCTCCACGTGCTCAAATGTCCCCAGCATCCAGTTCAGTCCCCCGAGAAGAGTCTGAAGTCAGAACTTGGCTATCACATTATAAAAATAGACCAGGTCCAAGGCTCAAATTCATACAAAGAAGCCTTGTTCGGCATTTTGAGGCAGACGTCCCGTGACGTTTTTTCTGGGTAGTAGGTGTTGTTCTGAAGCCAGTTACTCCCTTTTTTCTTTTTACTATGAAAAAGTTGAAGGGAAGAAGATTGTCAACATTATTCACTATTGTTGAAATAAGGCACATAAGGTTAAGTTTGAATATCTTTAATTTGGGGGCTCCTCTTATTAACGTTTTTGTTTCTTTGATGAATTCAGCCTAAAATGAAAAAGATTTAAATATTTTATTTTTTTAAGAACTTGACCAAACACATTACATTTTCCCTTGACTCAGTACCTGGAAAGTTTTATAGGTTTACAATGATACTCAGCTAATTTTTTAAAATTCTTCCCTACACACCATGAGAAACTATAAAGTTTTCCTTTTTGTGTTCTTTGTAGAACTAAGTAAAGATTCAAGTGAAATATATTCTGAAGCATTGCTTTCCACTAATATAGTACCAATGTACCAGAGTTTTCAAGGTAAAAAATTTTAACTCTATATTTTATGATTTTAATGAATTTCTGTACATATAGGTATAATTTACATGTAATAGACTTAATGGTCTAAATTAAGTGAATAAATACCAAATATACTGTTAAAGGTTTGTTTAACTTTGAGAATACTAGTACACAAAAATTCTACAAATATTAGAATTATTATATATTCCAATATGTATTCTGCTTTGTATTTAAATGTTTATAAATATTTTTGGTGAAAAAGTATATGATTTTGTTCCTAAAGTTATCTAGCTAATACAATCTACTGGCGCTTATAACAACTTTCAGTCTGTTTCCCTATTTAACTATTTGGAAGTTCTTGATAGTTCTTTTTGTTTTTAAAATGAATAGATTTTACATCATCACTAACTATTGTAGCATTTGACTCTTAGAAGAATAAATATACATTTATATTTAAATGGAGATTTTTGCTCTGCATTCAGAATAGTTGTGAATATTTTAAAGGGAATATTCAGATATTAATAGTAAATCTGAATAACATATCTTGTTTTTGATGTTGTTATGCTTAATGATGATATGTGAATACATGTTCATCATGATGGATTTGTTCAGGGATGTCTGAGATAGAGTTGGATTCAACATTTGCCTATTAGTCCTTCCAGAGGCCAAAGCTGAACCATGGATTTTTGGCCTCACACAAAAACTAAAGCCAAACTTGACTTTATCTCTAATTGTTACTAATGCTAATTTTGAATTATGGTGTTAATTTATTTCACATGACAGCATGGTACCTTGTTCTTTTGAGACTATGCTGTCTTCCTTCTTGTTTCAGTTATATGGCGCTATTTTCATGACACTCTACTGCAAAGGTATGCAGGGGAAAGAAATGGTGTCAATGTCGTCAGCGGTCCTGTGTTTGACTCTGATTATGATGGACATTATGATTCTCCAGAGACTCTGAGGCAGTAAGAACATATTTCATTACTCTTAAAAATGGCTGTTGAGCTAGGAATGGGAGTGTGCACCTGTAATCCCAGCTCAGGAGATCTGAGGTGGGAGGATTGCTTGCAGGAGTTTGACGCCAGCCTGGGCAATATAGCAAGACCCCCATCTCAAAAAAAGAAAAAAATTAGCTATCAAATGGGATCACCATCCAGTTGAGTCAGCAGAACTTTTTTTATCTGGTACTATTCATATTTATGTACATGACATTTCTGACTGCACTGGGAACCTCTTGAGATATCTGATTAATTTTGATGCTTTGCTAAATGTTCAGTGAAATTTTTTTTTTAGGTAAAAGAAGTAGTGTTTCACCTCCATTGAGCTTAGTTGAGTAATACTTGAGCTCAGTTTCAATGCTGGAACTCAGTGTTTAAGGTCTCTGTGTGGCTTATTGTTAAGATACAGTCTTCATATACTGTCAGTGAGATGAAGGACTATATATGGTGTGGCTACAGATACCCTGAGTCTAGGAATGACTAGGGTTTACAAACTGTAGTGCTTCAAGTCTGGTAGACTTTGGGCAAATGTCATGGCTTTTACCCAACTCTGGCTGGAGGGGAACAATAGAGCGACCGACCATCTTGCGCAAACTGTCAGTGGTGCTGTTTTTATGAAAGGAGAGAGGGAGGGAGGGAGAACATTTTAGAAACTGGTTGATCTTTATGAAAACAATATTTACAAGATTTTTTTGAAGCAATTTTGCTATTAAGGCTATAAGAAAAAGACCTAAGACTCTACTGAGATTCAGCCCTTCTCTTGAGAACTTTCGTACTGTCCCAAGCTGACTTAGGTATATGAGACTTACACGTGTATCTCTGAGAGTACATCAGTTTGTAAATTTTAATTTTTTTTGTTATATCCCTTGAGGCATAAAGGTGCCTCACAGGGTATAGCACTAGACTGGGTGAAGGAGAACTTCATATGCATCCTATTTACAGCTTCAACTGGTACTCTCTGTTTAAATCTATTTTATATATTATGATTCCACATAAGATCATAGTTGAAAACAATGATTCCACTACCTTAAATTTTGAAAGATGCTGAAAAAACAAACACAGCTTTAAAGCCAAAGAAAATAGAATTACAGTGAGGTAAAGATGCTTGGGAAGTCTTTGATAATATGCTACAATTTAAAAAAATTAAGTCATTACGATAGGAGAGAATATGCAGTTAAAACAAAGAAGTATTTATAACATGTCCTCTCCGAAGGTACAGGAATAAAACATTCCTAACCAGTTCACTGTCTGCCCATTATTTGTTCATAATGGCATAGAATTTAAAAGACTAACAGTAATGGTTTAGACTCTTGGTTGTAGGTATTCAAAAAATGATATTTTCTGTAGTGTCTCAATTCCAGTGTCTTTAGGTAAAACTAAAAAAAATTTCAAAATCCAATACATTTCTACATAAAATAAAAATTATTTGGATTGTGTTTACTTGTCTTCTAATTATTACTGTCAGTCTGGCAGAATTTGTTGAAGCATTATGATTACTAACTTCTTATAATAAATTATTTGTCTGAATTTGATTTTTAGATGTCTTGTATTAAAAATGTACTCTGCTGAAATATGCATTAAAAGGAAGATAATTATGTCTTTTTAAAAGCAAATATTGACATATTTTTCAGAAATGTCAGAGTTATCCGTAATCAAGAAATTCTGATTCCAACTCACTTCTTCATTGTGCTAACAAGTTGTAGAAGTAAATCCGAGATTCCCTTGCACTGTGAAAACTTAGATACCTTAGCTTTCATTTTGCCTCACAGGACTGATAACAGTGAGAACTGTGGGGTAAGTAGCCTTTGTACATTCATTTTATATATTGAAAATATAAACGTATGTATATTTATGTATGTGTCTTACATCTGACATTACCTTGGGAGAAAACACAACTTTTGAATACACAGGGACTTTGGGATTACAAGATAGTTTTAAACTGATCCTTTAAGATGACATCTTTGGGGAAGACTACCCTTGTCTATTAAAGACACTAAAAATCAGATCAGAATCAAACTTTGTACAGCCCAGCCACTGAATTCTAGGCTTATGTGAAGGGCGAATTTTCTCTTGTTTCAAAACTGGATTTATAATTCTAAAAGTATCAGCACTGTTATAAATTAGTCCTGAAGTTATAGACAGCATTTTAAATAAATTTTCTCTATCATTTTATTGTAAAAATCTTTTCTTGTTCTATTGTCATTCTAGTGATTGGAAACAATTGTTTTACATCATCTTACTTGCTCAGAATTTTAAGTTTTTTCTTATTGTGAGCCAAATGTTTTTCTTTTGGAGTCCTTCCCACATTTCCTATTTTTTTTTCCATTGAAGTTACACAAAGTAAGTCTGGACCTGAGTTGGCAAAAGACTTAGCTTTCATACCAGTCCCAGTGGTTGGGTGGATACCTGGAGTTCTGTGGTCAAAAGGCTCTTCAGACCCAGTCTGAGCTCAGCAGGAAAGAGTGCTCCATTTATTCATTCATTCGTCACTTCTTTGAGCCAGCCATTCATTCCTGTGGTAAACATTTGTTGTCAGATCCTCTAGGTAGTGAGGACACAGCTGTGAACAAAACAGTAATCTCTGCTATGGGCTCGAGAGTGGAATACGACGACCCAAGTGCCATCCCTGATGTAATAGTGTTTCTATGCAGTGGTCATTAAAATTCATGAAGCTATGTCTTTCCTTTATTGTTTCTGTGATAACCTTTCAGAATTGTTTGACTGTGTACCTCATAGAACACATTTCTCATTAAGTTAATTTTCCTTATTCTCCAGAATCAAATACAGAATAGCAGGAGTTTAACTGGTTAGGTGCCTGATGAGTATCTAACTCTGCTAACAGGTCAATATTGGGGCACTGTTGGACACATACCAACTACTCCCTTCTTCGTTACTTTATATCGTGTGAGAGATTAAATTGTCATTAAGTGTATTAGTTAGAGTTGGGTTCAGCAGCAAATAACAGAAACCCCATTGTAGTGATGTAAGCAAGTCAGGGAGGGGTTCCTCCTGGAACAGGAAGTCCAGTTGTATGGAGTCTTGCAATGGTACTTTGGGTCAGTGGCACCGTTAGGGACCCAGACCTTTCCTGTCTTTCTGCTCTACTGCTCTTAGTATGTGGCTTTGGCCTACATGGGCTAAAGATGATGTCTGTTTCTTTACATATCATGTCTTAATTCTGTCCTCTCCCCCAAAATAAAAAAGGCAGCCATAGGCTTGTGCTTATGTCTCATTGACCAAAATGATGTTAAAAGTGTTAATGAGTTAGGCATTGAGCTCCTTTTCCACCTCTACCATTCCAAAAGCTATTATGCTGCTATCTTAAATGAAAACATTTTATCAAATTCTACAATGGCAACGTGCCTAGAAGATACTAAATATTGGACTTGAACCAGAGAGAGGATTATTTTAAGGTATATTGTACATATTTATTGATGCCTTCTGTTTCACCTCTGAAGTAGTGAAGGGTTAGTTGGATATTGGCCTGAGAGAACAGATTGCTTGCATATACTTTTTATCTTCCAATGTTGGAAGAGATGGCAATTACCCACTGGTCAAGTAGTCCACTGAGTCAGGGCTGTTCTCCTTAGAGCCAAAGAATCGTCTCTAAGCACTGCTGCAAAGAGGGAGACTGAATATTGGATAGTGGGTGGTTGGAGGCTAACAGGAAAATGGAGGTTGTTGGTCTGTTTTTTACATGAAGTCTATATCTATGAGTTTCAACTAATACTGTCCCAAAGGCATATGAACTTTTATTGAAGGACGTTTTTAAAGTACAATCATAGTCCACCGACTGGTAAATACTTTCTTCATCTTCTCCGATGGCCATTTTCAGAAAAACTTACACTGACACATGGATGTATGATTTCCACCTTTATTACCTGCTTTGACTATGATCTCTGCTTCCATTTGCCAGTATCTACCTTTCATTCTTTTCTTATATCATCTAAGACTTACCCTGTCATCAGACATGAAATTCCCCCAACCCATTCTTCATGCAACTATGTAGATAACATATTCTCATAAGAACTAGTGTTTGTGTAGTACATTTGCACACATCATTACATTTGATCCTCACAATAACCCCATAAAGAGGATACAAATAAGGAAAGCAAGACTCATATGTTAAATGACTTGCCTTAGTTTACCTGAAAGACTAGTCATAGAACCAGGACTCAAATCCAACTTTCTTTATGTTAATTCCCATATCCTTTTACCATGCCATTTGGTTTCCGTTTTCCAATATTTATTTTAACCCTGCACTGTTGAGTTTCTTGTACCTATGCAATGCATGACCAGGTATAATTTCTTTTTCCCAAATTTGTTTAATTTTCCAATTAAATAATCATGCATGGTATATATTAGAGGGTGAACTTCTCAAGAATGGGGATTATATCTAACAAGTCATGCAGCCTCTGCCACTTCAGAGCCAAAATGTCATAGATGATTGAACTGGGGAGATGGAAAGCTTGTAGACGTGAACTGACTATTCTCTGGTGACTTTTCTTTTTTATTTCCCATCCTGATAGCACGGGAAGCACGAATCCTCATGGGTTGAAGAGTTGCTTATGTTACACAGAGCACGGATCACAGATGTTGAACTTATCACTGGACTCAGCTTCTATCAACAAAGAAAAGAGCCAGTTTCAGACATTTTAAAGTTGAAAACACATTTACCAACATTTAGCCAAGAAGACTAATACTTTTTATTCCAAAAACAGCATAAATCTTTTTTGAAAGAACGTTATATTTTATACAGTCCTCTATCCACACTATTGCATTGCTCGGGAAACTGTCTACCAGCGTTAGAATGGGATCCTCTGTGATACAGACATCTCAGGGAAACTTGTGGACTCGGCACAGCAGTAGGAGGGTGTTCCTATTGAGTCTTGCACATATTTGAATGTGTAAGAATTGTACATATTCAAGTTTTGAGGAATAAAGACAGACCGTACCCAAAACTGCTTTTCTACTTCTCTTAAGGGAGAAGTGGCTGTGAATAATTGTCTGGACACCAGATTTTTGAATCTTCTTATTGGTAATAAACCTTGATGTCATTGGCAAATACTAACTAGATTAATGAATAGAATTGGAATTGTCCATGTTACATTACTGTTTTTACAAGATTTAAAAGTGGTTCTGTATTCCTTTTAACTGGGAGTTTCATTTCTTATAGTTTAAACAAAAAAAATTAATGGAAGCCGAAATATTTATGGGACCTTATTTCTACTTTTTCTGTATATCCCCTCAAAAGCCAAATTATTAATCTTGTGGGTTTTTTAAAATTGTGATTGGATGTCTTCAGATTTAATGGTTCAAACAAATTAAACTTTCAGGGAAGATCTGTGAATTGAGTATACATACCTAGGAAAAAATCTTACTCTACAATTGTACAAAAATAGAAAAATATTCCCATCTTGCTCATTGGTAATTAACATAGGCTGAAAATGGCCTTAAATATGGTCTTTTAGACTATTGAAACTGTGTCTTGGTGAAGCCTCAGAGAACTTGTCAGCACACAGGAGGCATTTTTCATTGGCGTGATAGCAATGTTTCCCTCTGTGCACAAGAATGACCCCACCAGCAGCAGACCTGTTTTGTATTTAGTGGTTTATTTTGAAGTTTCATAGATTTGAAGAGAATATGTTACCAATTTCCTCATATCTTCTTGGTGGGCATGATAAATGACCCAATGAACTTGATTTCCCCACTGTGTTGACTATACCCTTTTGTCCTTACCTGTGAACCTTCAAAGGCTACATTAACTTTTAGGCTATCTGGGTCCTATTGAAGTATAATATTAGTACACCAAAGATTTTTACATGTGATCATGTGATCACTCTTCAACAGCCTAAGGGCCAGCCACAAAGACCTTCAAATAATATAATTTTTAACTGAAAATTATTTAATAGCTTAAAGTTTCATCGGTTTTTGGTTTGGTCCCATAGTTTCCAGAGGCTCTGTATAAATATTTTTTTAGTATTTTTTCTCTCCATTGTTCAGACTGGGTAATTTCTATTGTTCTGTCTTCAATTTCACTGATTTTTTCCTCTGTTAAACCTGTTCTATTGCTGAGTCCATTCATTGATTTTTATATTTTAGTTATTGTCTTTTTTATTTCTAAAATTTCATTCAGTTCTTCTTTATAGCTTCTATTAGCTGTGAATTTTTATCTCTTTTCTGAGAGTTTCTGTTTTTTCATTTCTTTCAAGTGTATTTGTAATTGCTTGTTGAAGCATTTTTATGATGGCTGCTGTAAAATCAGATAATCCCAACATCTGTCATCTAAGTGTTTGCCTCTATTGATGGTATTTTTCTCATTCAAAAAGATTTTCCTGCTTCTTAGTATGATGAATGATTTTTAATTGAAAGCTGGATATTTTAGGTATTATGAGATTGTGGATCTTATTGAAACTTCTGCTTTAGCTGACTTTCTCTGACACCACCCTAACAGGGCAATTGGGGGAACTGCCTCATTATTTCCAGGTGTCACTAGGAGTCCAGGTTCCCCACTCAGTCTCCATTGACACTTGGGGTGTGAGGGGCCCCTTGCTACTGCTGGGCAGGGTGGGAATTTGCCTCCTTATTAGGCCTCCATTTCTGCCTCCATGGCTAGGATGTGGGATCCCTTTCCATACTCCCTATGGTCTCCACTGATGCTATGGGACAAGGTTGACCCAAAAGGCATCATTATCACCAGCTGAAAATGAAATTCCCAGTTCCCTACTCAGCCTTCTCTGACATCACCCTGGTAGGGGAGTTGAGGTACCTCTTTATAGCCTGGTATGGGTGGAAGTCTGGGCTCCCCACTGAGCCTTTGCTGAGGTAGGTAGAGCCATGTTTTTTCCCATGGCATTTTCTTGGGTTAGAGTAGTTTTTGTTCTTGCTAGTCTATCCATTTTCTGGACCTTTGGCTAGAGAGAGAATAGGCCTCTCTTGGGCCTTTTTTGTTTTATCTGCCCTCATTGGCATTTCTAGGTTGCTGACTTCTTCAGTGCCAAGTTTGAGATATATGAGCTAAAAAGAAAACTCAGGAAACTCATCACAGTGTTGTTCCTCAGTTTCCAAGTTTCCTAGCTTATCTACCTTCTCCACTGTTCAAAGTCTTCTTATGTTTGTTCTGTATATGATATCCAGGATTTTGATCAGTATGTAGCAGAAGGATATCTTACTCTATCTTTGTTGAAATGTCTCACAGATTTTTATGTATTCTTCAAAATGTACAGACACATGATTGACTCTACTTAGTAAAGCATCTTAGCAGAGCTTAATTAAATGGATAGATAGATGCCGGTTCCCTTTGCTAGATACTGAGAATACAAAGAGCAAGTTACAATCCTGACAGTCTCGGAGAGGAGGCAATAGAAGTATAAATGATCCCTGAAAAATGGTCGATGTTATAAGGAAGCCATGGGCAGGGTACCAGGGAGCACAAAGGAGACACTGGGTGCTTCTTGGCAATATCAGCAGTGCTTTCTCAGTTTTTGGGCTAAGACTTGAAGGATAAATTAGAGCTCTTTAGCAGGATAAAGAAGGGGCATTCTGACATTCCTTGGATAGATACATTTTTGGCATTTTCCCATTTACAGCAACTTCTGATATTTTCTACGAGTGTCACTGTGACCAATTTATGTTGTATAACTGGTTTGTTTTTCTTGCTGTATTGTAATAATCAGTTCTGAGAGGAAATGTCAGACTGTAAATGTTATGCTGACTTTTGAAAGAGCATCCACATCTCCTGCTTAGCTTTTTTTCTGTTCTCACACAGTATTCCTTTTTTTCTTTTCTTGAAAGAGACTCCCCCTTTCACTATTTCAGTGGTTTAAAACATGTGACTGGACTCCACTCCCCCAATCTGAATGGTAAATTCACATGACCATGTATGGAAATGTCTTTATCCTACTTTTTCCAATAAAGGATATTGTTTGCTTTTCAAATGCAAAGTGAAACCTTTATTTACCCTGAATTTTCCTGCCATACTTCAAGTCAGTACTTCTTATATGAGGTAAGTAACTTCCATAGGAAATTTTGTAGCCAATTAGTTCATTCATGGCAGAACAAAAAACCTGGCAGAATTTTAAAATATTTCCAAGAATCAGAGCAAAGAGGACAAACCTTAGGGGAAAAGAAGGCAAATGTTCCTTCTCCAGCAGAATAAGCAGTTTTGTAGAGTTCAATAACTGTTACCAGTTGGCCAGATTCTGTTTAAAAAGAAAGCAGACACACCCCTCTCCGCCCCCTGACTTTTTTCTGTCATGAGCCACAATAACTGTCCTGCCCTGCACTGTGATATGTGCTTATCTGTCATAGGAATGGTCATTTGAACTTTGAAACTTCATGCTGAAGTTTATCACAGGAATTGGGTGAGTGTGTGCTTTTATAAGCATTAAGGAAAATTTTGCTGTGGCTATACAGCCCAAGGACATTTCCCCTGGTTTTTGGCCAGTCTAAATATTGTAAGAGAGAGAAAGTTCTACAGAATATAGGTGACTCTCAGCTAAGAAATGTGGATTTACAAATGAAACTTACATACATATAGAATCTTGGTTGCTTTTCTATGTGGCTTGTTGGGGGCGGCGCAGAGGAATGAGAGGTGGCGCTTCTCTAAGGATAGGAAAGTGGGTTCAAGGGAGGCCAAGGGTTGTTGACAATTAACCACGTCTGTATTGCTGGAAGGACAAAAAAAGATCCAAAGTTCACTTTAGGTTCACAGAGTAAACATTTCTGATCCATAACCCAAATCCTTGCTTTTGATAGTTTTAATTTAATCATACTTCCTGGTAACAACAAGTAACAGGTACATATATTCTTCTAGTGTTTAGAATGATCTGAAACCAGAACTTGTAACTTCCACAGAGATTCCTTCAATGTCAAATTTTTGTATTTATCCTTTCCATTAGGATTAGTGATTGAAGAAAAAAAATGTTTACTGGAAATCATGTCCAAACCGGAACCCACAGATGCAAACAATGTCTTAGCAAGGTAGAAATGGAAGCATCTCTGGAATAGGTATGTAGGGAGCCAGAGATCACCTGTAACGTCCCCCACCATTAGCTCTGAGTGGGCTCTTCGTGTGGATATAGAAACCAAATACAGCAGGCAGATTAACACGTGAAGTGAAAAGCATACAGATTTTGTTAGTTTTACATGTATTTGGGGATATTCACAAGCACGAGAGAGTGAAGTCCCAAGATGTGGCCAAAGCAAGATCATTTTATACTTTTTAGAGAACTATAAATTTGAGAAGAGATGACAAGACAAAGATGATCTGGCTAGGAGCAGTAAATTTCTACAGGAGTCACCAGGAGGTATATGGGGAAGTGTGAAACTCGATGAGGGTTACTTTGCTAAGTGTATTCGGGTCCATTGCAGTCCCCAGTTCTCAGGCTTTGGTGATAGGCCTCTTTTCTCACCCTGGTGCAGGGAGGGTACCCCTTCCAGAGGGATCTTTATGGCTTGCTGCATGCAGGAAGGGACAAATTCTAGTTTTAGAAAGGGTTTTAGCCCTTTCTAAAACTAGAATTCCCTCAATGTTTTCAACTTGAAATAATATACCAATTTGGCATATTTTGAGGTAGCACGTCTTTCACTCCTTCGGGTATTGTACCTATGGGATGCTAAAAGGAAGCAACATAAAAAGAGCCCTTTTCATACCATCCCAATGCTATTGTTTTATTTTATTTTGTTTATTTATTTTGAGATGGAGTCTCTCTCTGTTGCCCCAGCTAGAGTGCAGTGGCTTCATCATAGCTCACTGTAACCTCAAACTCCTGGGCTCAAGCGATCCTCCTGCCTCAGCCTCCCAAGTAGCTGGGACTGCAGGCATGCGCCACCACCACACCCAGCTAATTTTTCTACTTTTTGTATAAATGGGGTTTTGCTCTTGCTCAGACTGGTCTTGAACTCCTGAGCTCAAAATCAGTCCTTCCACCTCTGCCTCCCAGAATGCTTGGATTACAGGTGTGAGCCACCGCGCCCAGCCTAATGCTGTTGTTTTAAATTTAATTTTACACTTGTCTATAACTTATCAATTCAAGGGACAATTGTAGTATTTTAATAAAAACTAATGCTTTCATTTATAATGTATTTTTAATTTCATTATATGTCGGAAATTTGGAATGTACTTCAGCTTTCACATAGTAGAGATACAAAGCAATTTAATAAATATACAGGAAATAAAATTTTTACATCTCTTGATAATTTTGTCCCACAATGTCCAGGTATTTTTCACTCTCAAAAACTTTTATGCACATGCTTAGATGGCATTGTGTTGGGTGTGACATAAAGAAAATAAAACAGGGATCTCAGAACTGAAAGTTTCCAAGTTACTGAAAACTTGAAAGAATTTTAAATGAGACTGAAATTTTCTCAGTCGAGTTATTGGATCTCGTTCAAATTTTCAGTTTTTAAAATGTCAAAATTTTGAGTTCTCTATTATAAAGTATTCCATGCCTTGAAACAATTTCACTGTTTTGAAAAATTACTGATATTAAGGTCCAAACAGAAACAAGGGGGTAAATGTGTGGGGTTTTTTATTTTTTTATTTTATTTTTTTTGTGTGTAGTTGTTTTAAAGATACCACTGCAGTCTCACTCAGTAGCACGCTTTGAGACACTGGCAGTGGAATAGATTTGACCAGATCAGGGTTGACAGTAGATTTCAAAGCCGGGCGGACTCTGTGTCAGGGTGTTAAGCATCAGGGGTAAAATGAGGAACAGGACAGGTGGGATGTGTGCCCCCTTGGTGCTCCCTTATCAACATTTTACCTTTATTTCAAGGTCTAGTTCAAGGCCAAGTCCTTATGAGCCCAGTCCCGTTCTCTACCCCTGAGACAGTTGTCATGCGAGGAGGCCCTCCTCTATGTTGGAGATAACAGACTGCACGTACCCTCAGGCTAGTTCTTCTTATGTAGTTGCAATACTAGTCCAGATATGTAACTCAGTTTACTGTTCTGTAACCTGCACACAATGTTCTTAGATGGCATTGTGACCTACTAAGAAATTGTACCCTGACCCCACGCTCTAAATCCAAATACACAGCTTGCTAAAGGCAGTCTTTGCAATCATAAAATGAAATAAATTCAGGGTAGTGTGGTTATAGATATAAGGGAATTGTTAGCTTCCACTTGGGGCATCCAGGGACCTGGCAGGATCTTATCCTAAAGAGAACACAAACCTCATAAGGAAATAAGAAAGTCCAAAGAAGTTGCACTGTCTAAACTTTTCCCAGCCGGTGATCTTCTGTGAGAAGGGAAAAATAGCTCTGAGCAGTCTGAGCTATGTAAGGTATGCAAAATTTATCTGGCCAGAGAAACAGTGTGGGACATCCCCCTCCCCAAATGTCCAGGGGCAATTGTTTAAAGGCATTTTGTTCCTGATTTGCTGCCTCATCCATGATCTTCATGTTCCTGGAATTTATGATAACAAAGGACAATGTATATCAATAACTTCTGATATTTTAATGTAACTTCTTGGTAAACGACTTAGAAACTGCCTCTTTTTTTTTTCCTTCGAAAAACCCACTTGTAACTGCTGCTAATGGGAGCACAGATTCAGGGCAACTTGAATCTATGCTCCCAGGTCACAGCCCTCATACTTGGCCTAAATAAACTCTTTACTTATATTAATTTTGCCTTATTTTCTTCTTTTAGATGGATATCTATTGTATTTGCCTAGGCTGTATCCTTTGTGCTTATTCCTGAAAACCATGACCATGATGAGATTTATGCATCCAGAGTGTGCTAGTTTACAAGCTCTGCAGATCAGTGCTGTGGGATTTTTTTCAGTGGCTGTAACTCTCATTCAGCATTTAGCATATATTTCTTATATTGATAGATTCCCTTTCATGTATTGGTTGTCATGTCTCCAAAGTCATCTGTTACTGAGGACAGAAAACATCTTTATATCTACCATTTCTAGCATAGTGTTTGGCACATAAGAATTGCTTAATAAAAAATGTCCAGGGTTAATGTAAACCCATGGGACAATCCCACCAAAGACATCCATTCAAGATAGCTGAGGAATTACAGGTTACAGACATGCAGCCAGAGGACAATCACACAGAAATTAATTATTTTTACTTCCCTAGCTTTTAAGTGACAGGTGATATTTTCTTTGTTTCTTTTTTTTGGCGAGGGGGAGACAGAGTCTAGCTCTGTGGGTGGCCTGGGCTACAGTGCCGTGGCATCAGCCTAGCTCATACAGTCACATACCACCATGCCTGACTAATTTTTTCAGTTTTTGTAGAGATGGGATCTCACTATATTGCCCAGGTTGGTCTCCAATTCCTGACCTCAGGCAGTCTTCCTGCCTCAGCCTCCCTAAGTGCTGGGATTACAGACATGAGCCACTGCACCCAGCCTAACAAGCTGGTTTCTGACTACCTCCCATAACCTCCCTTTCAAAAAATAACAATGACTTCCTAATTGACAGATTTTATCTTTATTTGGGAAATTAAGATAAATACTGTAAAGTACAAGGAGGAAAATTACAGTCATCCCACAGCCTACCACTGTTAAAGTACTTTCTTCATTAGCTTCTTGATTCTTGCATTCATCTTTTTTCTTTTATATTTTCAATCACTGGGATTATGTCAAAAGTTCCTATATGTCCCTGACTGCATGTTTCAGTAATGCTTATTGTATTTTCTGCTATTTGTAATTTATTATTTCTACATTATTATTTCTTGGAGCTTTCCATACCTACCCTCTTTTTAAATCTCCTTTTATTGTTTTATCATATCTTCATTGAGGTTATTTTTATTTATTTGATTCATGTTCCTCCTAACCTGTCCTATAATGTGAAGCATTTCTTTAGAGTTTCTTCTCATTCTTTGACCGTTTTTGGATATTTTCTTCTAGGTAGAGTAGATGGAATGAGCCTTTCTTCCTCTTCCTGTTGCCTCTTCCCTTCCTTCCTTTCTCCCATCCTTCCCTATATCCTCTCTTCCTTGTTTATTTCTTTTCTTTTTTTTTTAATCCTGTAATATATTTGCTGAGTTTAACACCATTCCTTTTTATCTCATTCATGAATTCATAGACATTCTATTTTACTCTGGGTGCACAGATGACCATCTTCCAACTGTGTCATTGTTTGTTTCTTCCTTTAAATGACAATGTCAGGGAGGAACAGTTTGTGCCCTGTCCATTTTTCTGAAGCCCCAAGGAAGGACAGGGGTGGGAAAAAGATGGATTGAGGTTGTCTTCAGACTTTCTGGGATATTTGTTCCCTTTCTCTTTTCTGAGATTGTGTCTCACATAAAGTTTCTTTTCATCTGAGGTACAAGAAATTCCTGTGGTGGATACTCTTGGACGTTGGTTCATTTTTCCAATTCATTGCATACCCAGAAGATGTACCGTCTCTGTCAATCCTATTTTCTCTTTCCCTAGTTTTTTTCCCAAAATCATTTCCGTTACGTTCCGCATTGCACCATTGTAGTAGATTTTTTGCTCTTTCCATCCTGCATGTCCCTTTGCAATGTAACTTTGTTGTTCCCCCATCAACAGGTGAAATCTATTTCCCCATTCCTTGAATGTGGGCTAGCTTTGTGGCTTGCTTTGGCCAATAAAACATGGCGGAAGTGACATTTTGTAACTTATGAGGCTGTCCTTGAGAGGCCTTGCAGCTTCTGCTTTAGGCTCTGAAAATGCTGCTACCACCATGTAAGGGAGCCCAGGTTAGACTACTGAATGATGAGACACTCTGTAGTAGAGAGGCTCAAGCTCACAGTCAGCACCATGGCCCTATATGAGGAAGTAAGGTCATCTTATGCCCTTCACGCCCAATAGAGCTGCTAGATGACCATAGCTGAATGCGTGGTCCCAGCTGAGACCGTCAGAAGAACCTTCCAGATAAGCAAGCACAGCAATGAAATCATGATAAATAATAAATCATTCTTTTGAGCTACTCAGTCTTGGTGTGGTTTTTATGCAACAATGTCTAATGGGACAAATATGAGCATCTGAAAGCACGTGGTACTATAAGCACAACTGAAAACGTATATCGTTGGCTTTGGGACCAAGCCATTGGCAGAGGCTGAAAAATGGTAAAGAGACTTTTGAAGACTGAAGAAAGCACATGTGTAGTGTTGGAATTATTCACAATCTATCTCCAACAGTAACTTGGAAAATAGATACCTAATGAGCCAGAGGCTCTGTCTAAGAAGATTTTCAGGCAGAAGTTGTAAGTGCCAGTTGGCTTTTGTTATTTGTGTATAGCAAAGTATTGAAAAAGAGTGATGAGCTAAAGAAAGAACCAGAATTGAACAGAAATACACTTTAGTACTTTACACATCCTAAGTGAGATATTGGCACCTAAAAGACTTATGGGTGAATGTGACTTTCAAGGCTTAGAGTGAACCCCAATAAGATTCATAGAAAACCCAAAATTTTAGAGAGAATTGTATCAGATTGGATGGAAAGATCTAGAGACAGTTAAAAATAGGCCTCTGGAACCTCAACTTTCTATGAGTAGTAAGCTCAGAAAGCTTTTCAGCTGCAAACATGGGTCATTTTTTATTAAAAGGGAAAAAAAACCCAGGCAAGTGCCTCTGAGAGGGCAGGGCCAAGAGCTGAGGATAAAATGCATTAGGACCCCACTCCCAGGAAGCCCATCAGAGCCTCATCAAGTAACTAACCCTGCCCCTGAATGAGCAGGAAGGAGCAACTAGCCCCAGCCAGATTTTATAATCACTATGAACCAATGACTGCTCTGAGATGCCCATTCTTCCTTTGCGAGCAGCAGTGTCTACGGCAATGATCCTGTCTTAACCTCACCATTGTATGTGGGGCGTATGGGAGGAAGAGGACTTGTTTAGTTCAAGGATCTTTATACTGAGAGATGCCACACCGGAGGACCTGCTCCTAGGGAGCCGTGTTAATGCATTCAGACCGTATGCAGTTCGTGGGCCTTGAGTCAGATGCAAAGACTGGGTAAGACTTTGGGGGTTTGGTGAAGGGAGTGAATGTATTTTGCCTGTGGGAGGAATGTAAAGTATTGTGGCTAGAAAGCAGATTGTGGAAGATTGTTTGCAAAGATTCCCACATGAGCCCCTGTGCAATGTGATTTTGCCACTTACCGCATTAAGAGATGGAGTCTATGTCTCCTCCCTTTGAATTTGGACTGATCTTATGCCTTGGTTTTGTTTTGTTTTTAGCATATGATACTAGTGTAATAAATGCTAATGGTCAAAATACCTGTCACACTATATATAGTTCCTTTCAAGTTTTTTTTTAATTGTGACAAGAGCATTTAATATGAGATCCACCCTCTTAACAAATGTTTATGGGTACAATAGGATATTGTTAATTATAGGTGCAATGTTGTACAGCAGATCTCCAGGACTTAATCATCTTGCATAACAGAACATGGTGGAAGGGACATTGTGTGCACTCATGGAACTTCCCTGCAGTCGTATAAGGAAGTACAGGCTAGATTACTGGATGAAGAGAGACCATGTGGAGAGAGTGGCCCTGCTGACACCTGGCACCAATAAGCCCATCTTAGGCCCTCTAGCGCTAGTGGAGCTGCCAGATGTCTGCTGTTACACTGTTTACCTCACAAAAGCCCATAAGAACCACCCCGCTGAGCTCAGACAACCCACAGAATTGCAAAAAATAGGAAATTGTGTGAAACCAATAAATTGGGGTATAATTTGTTATGTAACACTAGCTAAATAAGGTAACTGGCTTCTATCCCAAAGTAGTCACAAAAGGAAAAAGGTAAAGATACACAGTCAATTTGCTTGTTTTCGTATTTAAGAGAATTAGTGAGAATAATCAGGATTCTGAAGGGTTAAGTGGCAGAGTTAGAGCCAATTCTGGCTTTGCTTCTCTCATTCAGAATCTTCTGTATGTTTCAGAAGCGTTAGTTCTGTTTCTCCAGTCAAGTGGGGCATAAACCAGTCTTCTGCTGTGCTCATCCTTATAATACAATTTGTCATTTTTAACCCGCTCTGGCGTGCGTCCCTGGATTGTGTGGATGAACCTGATTGTGGTTCATAGCAGAGCTATTCACAATAGCCAAGGGGTGAAAAATATCCATCGATGGATGAATGAATAAATGAAATGTTGTGTATACATAGTGCTGCTATGAACATGGGTTTGCATCAGCATGTATGACAGGGAGGAAGGACAGGGAGGAGGAAAAGGACATGTTGACAACATAAATGCTAAATCCTGCTGGGATGGGAAATTGGCAAGTTTGTTATGAGTATGTTCCACAGCAATAATAAATAGCACAGCAGTAAATACGATTGTCACTTTAGAAACATCGTTAGCACCACAAATGAAGGCATCACAAGCAGGAAGTAGTTAGAATCCAACTCTAAACTAAGGGTTTGTTCTCCCTCTGCTGGCCAGTCTTGGAATTGTTCAGTTTTGTGACGTAACCAGGGGACAGAGTGAAAATGTTCTCAGTTAAGATTGCTCTTTTCGTTAAAATGTAGGTGCTTTCGGATAGATGCCTAATAATGCTATTGCTGGATCGAATGGTTCGAAGTGAGGTGACACATGACCCAAAGAATGGGTTCCACTTGTACTCACCATCAAATTGGTATTTTTAGCTACTTTTCCCCTATTAATATATCTTAGATCT
>CAUYRT010037493.1:0-35919 GCA_963574885.1 Lepilemur ruficaudatus
CTAGTGATCACTCCCACCATTTGAGCACCATAGTGTTAATCAGTCAATACCAGTTTGATGGCGAGTACAAGTGGGGCCCATTCTTCGGGTCTTGTGTCACCTCACTTCGAATAATGGGCTCAAGCTTAATCCAGGATAATACAAGAGCTGCTAACTCACTGTCATTTCTTAAAGTTGAGTAATATTCCATTGTGAACATATACCAGATTTTAACAATCCACTCATGCATTGACGGGTACTTGGGTTGTTTCCATGACCTAGCGATAGTGAATTGTGCTGCCATAAACATTCGGGTGCAGATGTCTTTATCATAGAATGTCTTGTGCTCTTTTGGGTAGATGCCCAATAATGCTATTGCTAGATCGAATGGTAATTCTAATTTTAGCAGTTTTTGATAGGAAATGACACAAATCACAATCTGAGCATGTGCCCCACGTGAAATGGAGATAATCAGAATTCTACACGGTGCACATAATGTACTCTCACGGGTCTCTAAGCCCAGGTATTAGTGAGCACGGCAGGAAGCAGGAATTCTGGATAATTCCAGCGGGCCCAATCAGTTGAATTTAATATAACTACAAAATCAACGAAAGCATTTTAGTCTTATTAGACTTGATGATTCCCTCACCTAAAGGGGAACTTTAAAAATTTAAAAATCATATTCCATGTTACAATTAAGGTTCTTAGACTCATTATTTTAGAATTCGTGATCTTTCCACCGCACGTCAGTAACCTTATTTGTGGTTTGCAACACACGGTAGTGAAGAGATGGGTACATTCACGCCAAGGTAGGATCTTATGGAGACTACAAAGCTTCTATCAGCACTCTTAATCATGCTTTTTGTACTGTAGCAAGCATTTCCTACTATTCTTAGTTGTAATAAAAGAAAAAGCTTCATGAAACATGACACATAAATAGAACGAGTAGCGTTGTTCTCAAGTATAGAGGGAAAAAAACCAAACTCATTCCTCAGCTGGGAAATAAAAAATACTGTGTTATCTTTAATAAAAGATAATGGGATCTGACTTTTCAGACAGCTCTTACACACTTGTCTATGGCCCCTTCTGGCTAACAGATGTAATCAGGCATTTCCCTGTCATTTTCCGAGCGGCCACCCTGATGAATAGGTCTATCTCTAGATGATATCCTGTGCTCTAGGACGTCATAGCTTTTTCAAATCCTTTTTATTTTTCTTTCCTTCTTTCTATTTTTCTTTTCTTCTGCCTTCCTTCCTTTCCTCCCTTTTTTTCCTTTTTAACAAAAGATTGTTTATGTCCTCTTTCTTTCTCAAACAAAACAATCAAGTTGGCTTATAACGGGAATCTGTCTACGCAGACAGTTAATACAATAAAAAGTGAAAACCTACCCCCATCCCCCCAAAAAAAGAAAATAAAAGAAAAAAGCAAATAGGCAAACCAGCTACTGGAAGAATCAGACAATGCCACAGCAAAATTGTGCTTTTCCATACAGTCCATGGAGTAATCTTTGTGGTTTTTTTTTTTTCTGGTGGATAATATGGAAATATCAAGCTCTGCTATAATAGGAGATGTTCCTAAGTGTAAACAAATATTTAAAAGTCCATGGAACCCTGGCCTCATGCTTGTTCAAGTTCTATAAAATAAAAGACAGAAATTCTTATTAGATTTCCAGATACTTTTAGTATTTTTCTTAATAGTTGACTACTCTAATAAGCAATATATAAAAAATAAGCCAATCAGGTAAACATGAGAGAGGTGGGAACAGGGATGGCCCAACTACCTGCGGGATCTCTAACAGACATGCCGTGCTGGCATTACGTCTGACACACTGGGTATGAATCAAACTCTGCTTGGAATCTCAGGACCTCATCTGTAAAGTGAGGTTGATATACCTGATCTGGAGCAAAAAGGGTTTATGGTTTGAAATGAAATGTATCTGAGTTTGAATGCTGGTTCTCTCTTACGAGCTCATGATCTGAGACTTAGATGTTTTATGTAGCCGCTATGTCATAAGGTTTTCTTTTCTGTTGTTGTTTCAAGATTCAATAACATATATCAAGTTCTCAACATGGTGCTTGGAACATAGCTGGTGTTCAACAAATGTGAGCTTTTTGCCCTCTTCCCGTAATATTTACAAGACCTAAATAGGAGGAAAACATCCAGTGTGGTACCTGGGGCACCCAATTCCTTAATGTTCACGTAGGATAGTTCTTTTGTACTGTGACTGCAATATAGTAGTAGAAGAGGGAAGGGAAGGCAGCCAGAAATCTAGAACCAGAAAAGGACTTTATCAACAGGAAAGACGGCCTGAAATAAAGGCAGACATACTGGAGGTAATACCCCCTATTTGGGCAATGAAAACTTCAATTTGTAAACTTCATAAAACATTTTCTGCACATTCTGGGTGTGTAGAACAGCTACATAATTATACTAGTCAATGGAAACCACAGTCACTTGTTCCATTACAAGAGGTGGAATTTAAATGCGAATGCAAAACCAAAAATAAGTAAATACATAGTGTGGTGAGAAAAAAAAAAGAGTATGGCTAGCTACTAAGTTAAATAGGACAATTGGTTCCAGCAGACTGGATGTGCTTGGACTATACTCGATGGCATCAATTACTTTGAATGGCAGACATCATAGAGCAACATTTACAGACTTTTCACTCTATACTGGTCTAGAGCATTCCCAAGGGGCAAGGGCCACCAAAAGATACATAATTAAATGTATAAGATGCTGTAATTTTGGAAGGTATGCTACAGACTAAATGTCTGTGTCCCTCCAAAATTCATATGTTGAAAACTAACTCCCAAAGTGATACTATTTGGAGGTAGAGCCCTCATGAATGGGATGAGTGCTTTTACAAAAGAAGACCTAGAGAGTCCCCTCTCCCCTTCTGCCATGTGAGGCCACAGTGAGAAGATGGCAGTCTATGAACCAGCAAACAGGCCCTCATCAGACATCAAATCTGCCAGTGCCTTGATTGCGAACTTTCTACCCTCCAGAACTATGAGAAAGAAATGTTTCTACTGTTGGAGATACTAAGTCTATTACATTCTGTTATAGCATCCTGAACAGACATAGATGGGGTACTAACAGAATACAGGCAGAAAGGAATTGCTTCTCTTCTGAGGGGAAGTTCATAACACACTGAAATGAACACTCAAAGGAAACTATGATTCATTTCACATGAAATAATTAGTATTATATGTAAGATTCCCTGTGTACACAACTATGAAGTTCTGGCTGTAGTAGCAGGGGTGTGAATTGGAAGCAGGTGCCCAATGATCAGAGGAATTTGTTTGGTTTTTTTTTCCTCTAAGTATTATTGATAACAAAATGCACATTGGCAAGATGAATGCTTGGGCAATGTCTATCATCTTGAAACTAGGTCAAAGTGATCAATCTTGTTACAGGTGTACTTGATGACCCTGATCTATGACTTCTTCCATGTTATCATCAGAGGGTTAAATGATGCCTTAAAAACCCAGAATGTTTTCACATAATGGTTTAATAGTACTGGCACAATAATAAAGTGGTCACTTTTATTTTATATTAACATGATAGCTTACAGATTGGACAATAAAATAGGAATTCTTGTAGGCTCATAAAGGTCTTGATTATTTTCACGGCTGTTTTAAATGCTTCTACCCTCCCACCTCTCAAGTAAGATTGTTGTTTCAGACAATTCGAAGAACATACAGAAAATATCTTTTTAAATGTTATCTATAATACCAAGGAATTGAAATATGTAGGAAATGGCCCTAGCAAAAGGGTAAGCCCAGAACACGATGTAACACCAAATCCAAAAAAATCAATTACTTTATTCCAAAAGACACTATGTAATGTGCCTTTTGGTCGGTAAGTCCATGCCCCTCTCATGGTTGCCAGCTATTTATGGAAAAGCAGAATCCAGATCTGAAATAATTACTCAAATAGAAGCAGGCACAAGGGGTACAGACTGGGAGACCACAGTTCTACTTTAAGGTTTTTGTGTGACTTTGGTCATTCACAAATTTCTTCCTGTTGATTTTCCAGTTGCAAAATGATGAAATGTTTGCCGGGCTACTTCATGATCTTGATGTGACAATAAATTGTAATAATCTATTTAAAATGACTTGGAAAAGCATGTCACACTTTGCAAGTCCAAAACATTATTAAGTATAACGGAGACGTTCTACACTTTCACAGTTGTGATGCACCCACATGTTCATAGGGCTGTGATTTCATTGGCAATTTAACTAAATCCATGGGATGCAAAGGCCATCTGTAATGGCGTTTTACTAAATTAATTAACACAATTCAGAGCACTTTTTTCAGAGGACTTGTGGCAGGATTGGGAGGCAGATAATAGACTGTATAATGGTGGCCACGATGGATTGATTTAATTATTCAGTGACAATGAAGTTGCTCGATACAGTTGTTTGATAATGTGTAAGCAAAACATCTGCTTGATTTTCCTGAATCTCAATTTTCACTGGTACTTTTTTACAACAGATATTGCTTCTAACAGGAGAAATTTTGCAACAATTTATAATTAAGTTTTTATCCTGGACAACTCTGTACTTATCCCTAATCTTGTTTTTCTATCTGCATCTTAAGCCATTTCTTCTACACTGGGTTTAGTTCAGATGAAGAATAATCCATTTAAAATTTTTTCTTGCTTTTTTTCCATCCATTTAGGAGAGCACAAACTGAATCATCAGTTACCATAAATTTGATGTGACTTCAGCGAATTCCCATTAGTAAAACAGTCAAGCGATTATTGAGAACTGGTTGACCTTGGCACTTTGATCAATGGCTGGACAGAATGTGTGCTCTCTGCCATTGCATTGCTTAGATTCAACTGAAGTGATAAGACCAACATAAGTGAAATAAAAAATAAAAAATAATTAAATTAAGCAACAGACTGAGTAGTATCCAATGTAAATATTCTCGTAGCTCACGGTAAAGAAAAGTCGACGAGAGCTGAATTAGAGAAGAAAGGCTGCATCGAAGAGGTTGTTCGAAGGCTAGTTTAAAAATGACACGCATTTTAAAAAGAATTCAATTCAGTTAAATGTGCCTGCAAACTGTTCAGAGCTTAAAAAGAATCTGGCCTATTTAAAAATAAAGTCAGGATTCTGGCCCACTTGCATGTTGATTCATTTAAGCTTCACGAACATAGTATTAAAAGCATTTTACAGAGGAAGGAAAAACAAAAGCAGAAAAATTAACTTTCCAAATGCCTGTGGCCAGTAAACCCTTGAATTAGGAATCGAGCTCAAGCCTGTCTGCAAAGCCCATGACCATCTTAAATGCCAGGATGCCTCTCAAGCAATGCTGACATCTCAAGAAGCAAAGGGTGATGGGGACAGGGACAAAGGTGGAGCAAGTAGCTGCCACTCAAAGAACAGAGAAATGCATAATGTTCCTTGATACCCAGAGATTATAGCAAGACTCATTTCAAATCTCAGCCATTCATACGACCCAGGGTCTTACAACACTCCTCACCTCGGCTGGTGTCACTTTAGGAGCTCTTGCAGTGAGAGGCAGCAAAGATAGCAAATGAGCAGGGTGACATCAAGGAATTATTGATATCTGTCAATAATTCTGTGAAAGATGCAAACTTCCCTGAAGCTTTGTATTTTGATAAATTTGCTCACAATATTATCCATAATTAATATGACATGATATTAGACCTAAAGCATGTTTACTAAGAAAAAAAATGAACAGGCTCTGGAAGGTGAATTTTGAAAATCTAAACCAAAGGTGAGTAGGATGTGTCACTGAAGGGAAGGTTTGAAAGTCAGAGGAGATACAGGTGTGGAAGACTGTTGCAGTCATGGCAGAAGAAATCAGACGTGGCCATATCTTGAAGGCAGTTGGGCAATTGACAAAGTTGAATACAGGACAGAAATGCGTCCCATGAAATGGGGTTCATCATGCCCAGAGACAACATAATATCACAGTGAAACCCTGAGGCTAGGACTGCTGTGTGTACCGTCTGTTATATATTCAGAAAAATCATCTTCTTCTCTTCTCACTCTTCTGAAAACATAGTGGAGAGCCTTATACTCTGTACAGGGTAAATTGGTTCCTTCAAAGAAACAAGCCAACAAAATAAAAACTAAATTTTAAACCTGTTATTAATATGACCAACTATCATGTATGTTCCTTCCTGGATATGATTGGCTTTATCTCTTCATATAACTTCTAATGAAGCATCACAATTCCCTTAAAGTGTTGAGCAAGTAAATAAAATCAGTTTTTCATACACATTACAGATAGAATGACATCTCACATGTAAATTATAAACATAATTATTTCTTACTAGCTTATTATATCTGTAAATATTTTTCCTGTTTCTCCAACTATTACTGAAGTACACCTTCAGTCTTGAACTTAAAGAAGAAATACTCGTTCAAATCCACTTCACCCTATGATCTATCATATTCTTTGCAAATCAGTAGTTACCTGGTCATCTGTGACTATGCCAATCTGTGTTTCAGCACTGGGATTATTTGTCTGGTGCTATAGTTTATAAAAATCAGGCATGCTACCGAGGCGAGGCTGAAACGTGAACTTCGTAAGACTGTAGCTTCCTTTCCTAATAATTATCTCTTTTCACTTAGTAATAATATGATGATTGTGCTCACTCAGGCAGCACATATACTAAAAAAAGTAATATGATGCTGGCAAGAGCTGCTTCATCTTTACTTAATCATTTTTTTTTCCATTTAACCTACAATGGTAAGGTTTTAAAGCTCATGTACCAAATGGGCAGGTGGTGGCCACAGGCCTTTCCATACAGGAAGAAATGAAAACCTTCCTTTTCCATGTACTGTTAATTCTAAACCATCCTAAGGTGATAATCACAGAGGCAGGAGTCAAATGATGCCAAACTCCTCTCTGTGGACGGGAGGATGTGCGCATGGGTTAGCATATCACTGACCTTTTCTACCATAGCATTTGCAATCTCTTTAACCCCAGTTTGTCATAAGCTTTTTTTTTTTACTTTTGAAATATACTTTACATATTAATACAATAAAATGCACCCAATTTAAGTGTATGGTTCAATGAGTTTTGATGAACTTATATACACCCATGTAACTATGGCCCCAATTAAGATAATAAAACATTTCCATCATTTCATATAAAGTTCCCTTTATGGTCCATTGCTGTCAATTCACCCCCACCTCCAGTCTCAGGCAAACACTGACTTTCTATCACTATTGATTACCTTTTCCTGTTACGTGTATGTTATATAAGTGGAATCACGCAGTATGTGATCTTTTGTATGTGACTTTTACTCAGAAGAATATTTTTCAGATTCATCATGTTGTTACGTGTATCAGCCATTTGTCCCTTTTAAATGCCAGGTAACATTCCATTGTATGAATATATCACAACTGTTTATACATTCTTGGATAATTTCCAGTAGGTATAACATAAGTATAACTTTTTAATAAAAATTTGCATCCAGATTTCTTGTAGATACATGCTTTCCTTTATGAGGGCTAAATATCTGGAAGTGAAATTGCTGGGTCATATGATAAGTATATATTTATCTTTGTAAGAAACTGTCAAGTATTTTCCAAACTAGACGTACCATTTACACTTCCATGAGAATTCCAATTGTTCCACATCCTCACCAACACTTGGTATTATAGTTTTTAATTTTTTTTACTTTTAATTATTAATATTATGAGTGCATAATAGTTGTATATATTTAGAGGGCATATGTGATGTTTTGATACAGGCATGCAATGTGAATTAATAAAATCAGGGTAACTGGGGTGTCTATCACCTCTGTCATTTATCATTTCTTTGTGTTAGAAACATTCTAATTTCACTCTTTTAAAGTATACTCTAACTTACTGTTGATTATGGTCACTTTGTTGTGCTATCAAATATTGTTCATTCTCTCTAACTATAATTGCATAAGCTATTATTTTTGATTTTCTCAGAATCTTCTCTAAACAATATGCATTTTATTTTTATTTCAATAATGTGAATTTCTGGCAACATGTGAAAGCTTTTACACATTTTTAAACAGTCGTTAAATGCTTCATATATATAGGAATTTTTTCCGGGCAATACAAAATATGAGCTGGTAGGAACTTTGTTCTCTTACTCTAAAAGTTAGTTTTCTACTGCAGAATAGACATAATGTCCACCACAGGGAAGGGGTTTATGCCTTAAATACAGCATTTAACACACACATACACACACAAACACACATTGTTTAAAAAATCAGAGTTACAAATAACATGTTGTTTTTGAACATCATTCTAAAATGAAGTTAAAGCAAAATTATAAACTAATGAGATTTACTTTTATTTGTCTTATAAAGGGAAATTTTGTTACTTTATAATTACGTGCTCTAAATTATATGTACAATTATTTACAGATGTTTAGGCAGCTCTCCATTCTAACAATCACCAATCACTTGAATCAAATAACACATAATGGGGCATTAAATCTGTAAAATATTATAAAAATATGCTAAGTTTTAGTTAAATATATATTGACTGCCATAAAATGTGTATAAATGCTAAAAGCACAGTTCAAATTTACTTGCAATTTTTCAGAAGGTTTACTTGCTTGCCCTATTAAATAGCCCTGAGAAATCATATTTTTTAAAACCACACACACACACACAAAATCTAGCAATGGAAAAATGATTTGTTTACCTGGGTCTTCTATAGTTAAGTTCTTTATTAACCACTGAACAATGTCTGACCCTAGAAAAAGAAAAAAGAAAAGACACAAATAGATGTGAACATTTTGTTTATACATGTTAATTTAAAGAATTCTCCATTTTTGATACACACATTAGTAGCAAATTTTTTTAACTGTAACAGTCACAAGTTAAGGATATACCACAGATGAAGTACTAAAAACAGAAAGTGTGAATACACAGTAGTTCTTCAATGAACCAAGGCACAAACCGGTAAATCATTAAATAAAAAATATTTAAATATAAATATTTACTATACTAATAGTAGAGGGCATGATTCATTTATTGAATAAGTGTTTATTGAGTGCCTACTGTCTTTTCGGCACAATTCTTAGAAGCTATAACCACAGATGGCTTCTGTTTCATTTCCCATTGTACTCACCCTTGGATCTGCTCTCAAGCCAAGGCAAATCTGTGTTTGGTTTTTGAACACTCCTGTGTGTTTCAAGCCTCTGTGTCTTCACGGCACTATTCTCTCTGACTGAAATGTCTTCCCACTAGTTTCAAGACCCTAAGATTCATTGACACAACAGAACTTTCCGCGGCCCTCGCATTTGTCCATTGAGTTTACAACACCCTTCACGGAACCTCCCTGGAGTCAGTACGCAGTCTTTTATCGTAGTGCTGATCACACCATGTCACAGCGGTTTATTTGATTAAAGCCCCAAAGTAAGGACCTTTAATCAGGGAGTTATATTTATCTTGGATTATTCGGGGCATAGCAAGTGATTAGCAATGTTGATGAATACAAAACGTGAGCAAATGTGTTCTCACACCCTATGGAAGAAATGAGAGAGGGTCTGCAGAAAACGTAAGGTTCGAGCTAAATTTTGATTTTGATGTATGAATAAGGGAGAAACGTAGTTGCTGAAGGGGTCTACGTAAAAGGTAAAAGGTGGAAAACAGTCCATAGAAACTATTTCCTGCACACTTTCTATATATTAGTGCTTGACATAATATTTATGGTAACTTGATGGCAATACAAGAGTTCACAGTACATTTAGCAAGTCTTGATTTCAGACCAAAGAATTTGGATTTTGTTTTTCTATAAGCAAAACAAAGGAAGAGATACGCAATGTTTTTGAGTAGAAGAATGACATTATCGAAGCAAGTTTAAGGAATCTGACGGGAACTTTATGTGGTCTGTCTCAGGCTAATGAAAAAGAAAACAGGGTAGTCAACATTTCCACTGGTTGTGACCCAGGACGGGAGGGATAATAAGGTCCTGAACGAGATCGGTGAACAAATGACTTTTTAAAAGTTAGACTTGTTTCAGGACCTTGTGACGGACTAGATATGAGGATGACAAGTAGGAGAGATTGAAAGAGAAGTAATGGTTTCCTGCCCGGGAGCAGAATGAATGGAAAGTAAGAGCAGCAATGGGAGAATCAGTAGCTGATTGGCTTGAGATGTTCATTCACATTTAAATGTGGTTTTCAGTATCATTCATTTCTATGTAAAATAGGAAAAATATACGTGTGAATTGTTTGCATACACAGTAAGCTGTGTCGCGGCTGCATGAATGCAATTCCAACGTGAACAGAGACGCCATTTCAACCTGTGCCGGAGCCCAGCTGCAGTTGCTCCCCACCCGCCTCAGAGATTTGGCAAATGGATTACATTAACACTGGCAAAAATAATTCTAGCTGCTTGAAATTAAAATAGCTCAAAACTGAGTTCAAAATAAATCTGATTATCAAACTTGACCATAATGTCCTAAAAGTTACGGGAACACTCATACCCAACATCAATTTCGATATGCATGCCCTCCTAAAATAACTTCCAAGTGTTGAATCCAACTTGTATTCTTTTATAGCTGTTCTTTTTACAGCTGCCATCGATTTAAATGCATTTGAGAGGATAGATTCATCCGTATTCTAAACAAAGTTTCAGCTCTGAGGTTCTAAACGAAAGGAGGCCACTCTCAAGAAGTCAGGTATAACGGTGTCAACAGTGTCATCTTCAACCACATAGTTTAAGTTATCTTGAGACATGAGCTTCCCTTTGAAAAAGAAAAGGGGGACTGAGTTTTTCAAATATATATTTAGTGATTCTTGACCAGTATAGAATCCCAGATACCCAAATCTTCCACACAATCTTCAGGCATCATGCTCATTTTTTCACAGTTAAGCATCTATTTGGGGAACACATGTGAGCAGCCATTGGAAACTTTCCATTCTTCTGAAGAGAGCCAAACATTGGTTCCAGGACTACAAAAACATTTTATTGTAGAAAATGTCTTTAAAAATGCTATCAGAGATAGTTAAAAAAAAAAAAAAAGTTTCTTTTCTTTTCTCTCTTCTCTTCTCTTCTCTTCTCTTCTCTTCTCTTCTCTTCTCTTCTCTTCTCCTCTCCTCTCCTCTCCTTTCCTCTTCTTTTCTCTTTTCTTTCTTTTTTTTCCAGAAAAAAAAGAAATACAGAGAGGCCTAATTTGAAACTATGTTTAATTCAGGGTACAGGAAACTTTCTTTCTAGCCTAGTTTTGGTATTTCTGTCCCAAGTCTATTCTTGGTTCAGCTCTGCAAGAGTCAATCTCATTGGACTTGATCAAACTGTCAGTGTCACTTAGCAGATGTTGCAGTAGTTTTATTGTTGTGTGATCACCCCGATATATTTATGGTTTTAAGTTGAAACGTTACGAATTTTTTATTGCAAAATAATGCACACCCCCTCACCACATTCACCTGTTTTATACCTAGGACAGTGTAAGACTTTGACTCTTTGAGGAGATAGGTAGAGACAGATGAAGAGGGGAAAAAATCATAATCTTAATAAAACCAGAAGACTGAAACAGAAATGTGCTATCATAGAGTCGTCTGGAGAAGTGTGATTCAAATTTAAAATGGAGCATTATAGTCAGGAGAGGGGTAGGAAGGAATACCATCTTTCCAGCAATTTTCTAACTTTATGTTTAATGAATAAATGGATGGATCTGCTAAAATTTTTCATGTACTAATGTATACGTCCAGAATATTGTAGAGTTTTATTTACATCTATCCTGGAGAACTCAAAGTAACATGCAGGAGTTTTTGTTTGTTTGTTTGTTTGTTTTTTGAACTCCTCTTTGATTTCAGCCTATGGAGAGTTTAGCCCTGTCGGTGCCCATACTCTTGTTTTGAACTCTTAGAGGCATATATCACTTTTAGAGTTACAAAGTTATGTATTCTCCCTACTTAGCAGAAGCAGTAGACGTTTCCTTATTGTGTAATCCCAGTAATATACATTTTGAAATGAAAATAACAAAAACCAAGAAGCAACATTCGTCTTCACCACACTGCACATAGTTCTTCCACGTGCTATATTGTTTCTTCCTTCTATGATGCTGCTAATGCTAGTCCACTTTCATCTTTTTTCTCCCCCCTGTGGCTAATTCTGGTGGATTCCATGAAGTTCATTTCAGATATTACCTACTCTGGGAAGCCTGTTCAGCCTATGCCCACCCCAGTTTACTAGGTAAAGTATTTCTCATTTATGTTTTATTAATATCCTATCATTCATTTCATTTATCAATGGTTTTATCATCTTCTTTTTACTTTTATCTATCTTCCCCTTAGCACCATGAATTCCTGGAAGGCAGGGAGTATGCATGATTAATCTTTGGATCCCAAACATCCACATCAGTTTCTGACTTGCAAAAAGTGATCAATGAATGGATGAAGGGATGAATGAATGAAATAACAGCAGGACTCCTCCCCTTATGTCCTACCGTAAGAGAGTTTACAAAAAGATGGTATCTCTCAAAGACTACTCTAAGGCATATGTAATTTTTAGCTACCATAATCACCTTTTGCAGTGATGATTTTCCTTTTCTAAAGCTATGATTTTACAACTTCTACTGATAATAAAAGTAAGCAAATAGAAGACATAGAAACATCAATATTATTTCCTTGTCCATGCTGTGGATATGAATGGTAATGGGACCTCCTCAATTCCATCCCACTGCAGAGTGATAAGTCCTAGACCAGGTTCTGTCCTGAACCTGTATTGTTTCAAGTGCAGTCCACATCCCCTCCCCGGATCACAGTACCAGCTCAGCTACGACTACCAACCACAGCAATCCACTCCACACATCAGAGTACCAGCTCAGCTACGAGTACTAGCTCAGCTTCAAGTACTAATTACAGCTATCCACACACTGAACTTGAATGAGAGGTTCATAAAAAATATTAGACATTCATTTAAAAAATTGCAAAACTTTTATAAAAATGGTAGATGAGGACTTTGTAAACAAGCAAAACGTTGCCAATATGATCTGTATTCTTTATAAAAATAAACTCTTTTCATAATCTCAACTAAAGCAATTAATGAAAACTTCAGCTTTTAATCACAATAGAAGGGGCTTAAATTATTCTTAAGACAAAGACATTGACCTTTGCACTATTTCTCTTTCAGAAAAATGAATAGGCTTTTGCTCTGCCCAGATAACTTTTCCGAAGCCTCAGCACCCCATAGGCACAGTGCTGGCAATGCAATTTTTTTTTTATTTAATGAGCACCATAAATATTCCATGCTTTGATAACTATTCTTAAAATCTCTTGCTAAATAGAAGACATTCTATATATCTGAAAAATATTTTTCCCATATTATTCTTAGTTCCTTGAAATAAGCATCATAAACACTCATCATAACATCTAGTGAACATTTACTAAGCTTCTGTGGAAGTCTAGCTGTGGACCTGGAGTTACAGGGATGAGGAAAAAGATGTGGAGAGAAGCAGATTCACTCATCTGTGAGTCCCTTGAGAGAAGAAACAATGTCTTATTCATGACATTTCCACTATTCTCTTCAAAGTGCTTCAACAGAGATTGTCGTTAAATATTTATTGAAGGTATGACTCAATGTTTACAGACATGCACTCTATGCACAGAGGACCCAAATGCTGAAACAAATCCACTTGAACAGCAACTCCCAGCTAGCATTTTATGACACCCCAGTGTATCTCTCATTGTCATGATTTTTAAAATTCTTCATGCAAAAACAAGTTTAACTCAGTTTAATTTTAAAAACTGCACGATTTCTGTAACGTGTGAGAAATGAAGTGATTTTTTAAAGCTAGGGTATTACTCTTTTGGAAAATTAAGTGCTTCTCAACCTATCCCCTGTTCTATTATAGCCCCCTTTCTCATTTCATAACTTACCATGATATAGGCTAATCGTTGTGATATAAGTTAGGGATAGGTTTTTAAAGATAATTACATAACCTATTGTTTAAAAAAATTCTCATATTTCAGTGAGAAATATTTTCATAGACATAATTTACTTGTCTTATAGATTGCTTAAAAACAATTAGAATTTTTAGGTTGCAAATAGAGCGTCATTGATTTCTGTTCTGCTTCACTTTCTTAACAAAAATCACTTTATGAAGCAAATTAGCAGGAAGGGAGGTGATATCTAATTGGCAGAGGATTCTCTGTCTACTCTTCCTATTTCAATTTCTCACTAATATCCCCTTTATCAATTTTGCCATACCATATTTTCTACAATCCATCTACTAGATTTATCCTTGATTCATTCCTTTAGAAGCTCCTCTTTCATCTTTCTTAGTATGTCTGTTCCGTCCCTTCTCTTGCTGTTTATAAAGTTTGGCCACATATTATTTAAATGCTAAGTTACTTAACTTGCATATGACTTTCCCAAGGTTCAATGGTTTATTTATCTATTGGCATAATAATAATTATCTCTCTCACAGGCTTAGCATGATTTGAAGAGAAAATGCATTTTAAGCATCTTACAGAATTCCCAGCCATGATGACCACTCCCGAAATGAGAGTTTCTGGAAGAGGGCAGTGCCTCTAGTGGGCAAGTTTGTGTTTAGGAGCTGGGAAGATAGCAATAAGTAAAATCACTGGTTCTTACACTGTGATGGAAGTAGACACACAATAAGCAAATAAACATGGGAGTAGGTAATACATTGGGTGGAGATAATTGCTATGCAAAAAAAAAAGTAAGCAGAGTAATGAGGCGGGAAGCCTGGGGTTGGGGCTGGGTGGTATGTTACTATTTTTTATAGTGTCTTAGGTAAAGACATCCGTAGTAAAGTAAGATTGGAGCAGTGATATGAAGCAATCACTGGGATAAACTGTGTGGGTGTCTAGGGCAGAATATTCCAAGCTGAGAAAACAAGTTCCAAAGCCCAGAGGCAGGATGCTGATGCGTGTGCCGGAGAAACAGCAAGGAAGTAAATGCAGGTGTCACGGCATTACTGCAGTTGAAAGTGACAAGAGATGAAGACAAAGGGGTGATGGGATCAGCTCCCCTAGTGCGGTTAGGACCATTTAAGGGCTTGGGATTTTACTCCGAGTGAGCTGAGCAGAGGCGGTGTTTGCCTGCCCAATCTGACTGCTGTATCAAAGATAGGTTTGGGGAGGGAAGGGTGATAGACAATATGAAAATAACATGATGATGATGATAGAAAAGTTTTAAAAAGGGATTTGAAAATTCTAGCTTTTTAACGACTCTTATCCCACTGCTGCCTCCTTTTCCTCCCACAACTACTTTCCTCTCTGGATGATCACAGACCTTCCTATCAAGCCCATTGGGTTTGCAGAAGAAACTAAAGTACGGAGAAATGCTAACAGTGCAAGCTAACCTTTGGTGTGAATTCATTGTGCTTAAAATCATTAGGAGAAGGGGTATGGGAGGTGGGGTTTTTAGGGGAGGAATAAAAAGGGCAAATCTCTGTCTTCCCTAGAGAATGGGCCTGCTCCTTTTCACACAGTTGCACGTGTGTGACTGTGTGAACCAAGCCTAGGGTGGGAACCCAGGACCAGGCCTCCTCTGGGTGAAGGGCGTGCTCTCTTCCTCTTTGAGAGGGCCAAGCGAGAACTAGGCTGTGGCCTGGGAAAATATTGTACAAATAGTCATATGAAGCGAAAAGTTCTGTGAAGGAAAACTAAAGGGAACAATGAAAGATTAAAACAGAACCCCGGTTTAGTTTGGAAACTCAGGAGGCTTCTCAGAATACTTGGGTAGAAAATGTTGAACCTACAGATGAGAACAAACTATAGATAAGGAAAGTGCTACAGGAGATAGGACAGAATTAGCATCAAAGTGCAATTGATCTTTCAACAACACAGGTTTGAACTGCGTGGGTCCACACACAAGTGGATTTTCTTCTGCCTCTGCCACCCCTGAGACAGCAAGACCAGCCCCTCCTCTTCCTCCTCCTCCTCAGCCTACTCGATGTGAAGACAACAAGTATGAAGACCTTTATGATGATCCCCTTTCACTTAGTGAATGTAAATACATTTTCTCTTCTTTATGATTTTCTTAATAACATTTTCCATTCTCTAGCTTACTTTATTGTAAGAATACAGTATAGAGGACATATAACATACAAAATATGTACTAATTTGCTGTTTATGTGACTGGTAAGGCTTCAGGTTAACAGTCGGTTATTAGTTGTTAAGTTTGGGGGGAGTCAAAAGTTATACACTGATTTTCGATGGCACATGGGGCCGGTGCCCCCACCCCCATGTTGTTCAAGGGTCGACTGTATGAGGGATTTTATTTGGGTGGAAAGACAGTCAAAACCCTTTTTCTGAGATGGGCAGTAAGAAAGATAGGGACTAGAACGTGAAAACAGTTTAAAAGTACGGAATTAGTATGTCTGTGCCTTCATTTTTCCTATGACCCGAGAGGCATGACAACCTTTTGAGGCAGCTTCCGGTGGCACTTGGAACTTGAAGAAAGAGGCGAGGGATCGGAAATGCTACTGTAAGAAATGGGAGAGGCTGCTGACAAAGGATTAGTGAAAGGTTTTGCTGAGCCCTTGAGGGCCCAGGTGAGGCTGGGAAGCACCTGTGATCAGGGCCGTGAAACTTCCACCTGCAACACTCAACCCTGCAGGTCCAAGCTCGCAGAGAAGGCAGGTGGATTTCAAAGCATGACTGCCAGAGGCCCTGGAGGCCATTCAATAGTCTGGGGTGGCAAGGAGGGTGAGAAAAATTGTTGAAAGTAACAACCTACAGGTCCCATTTGGCAGGCTTCCAAATTAACGGCCTGGAAAAGGTCTTATGATTCATTGTGCACATCCTGTTCTTGAGTAAAGAATCTTATCGTGAGTTCCTCACGACTGATGTACTGATTAATACTTAGCCTACTGACATTAAAAAGAACACTGATTTGTTTCTGACTCATGAAGTTTTTCTGATTATCTTGCATGTAAAACATTTTAGCCTATCCGTTATAATCTGTAGCCAGTGAATTGTAACCTCTGCATTGCACCTTCCAATGACAAAGGACATCTCTGATATGAAGAGTCCCCCTCCCTTCTTCTAAACTTTCTTATAAAAACATTCCTACTTGTAGCAGACTTTGGAATATGCCCAAGTTTGTTGGTGTGTCTTCCTGGGTAGATCCTCACATTTGGCTTACAGCAAACTTTTATCAAATTCCTTCTGGCTCAGTAGCTTTAATTTTGGTCTGCAAAAGAGTAACAGGGCATTCAAAAGTCTTGAAGTGGTAATCAAGTTAGGAAAACTCTGTCTTTTTCTGCTCCTACACTTCAAACACACAAATATCTGATATGTAGGCAAATGTTCAGCCCCTGCTTTGTGTGGCAGTAAAAAAAGAAGTGTCCTTCAGGAAAGACCAAGTTGCTGTTAAGGCCAAGAATCTAAAAGAATTTTCTATAAAGAGATTGAGCCTGTAAAAAAGTTTCTATATATAACAAGATCTAGCAACTGAGATAAAACTCTATTTTTTCTCCTCTTGAAAGATGAAGATGCCAGAATGTTACCTAGACCACTGCTTCTCAAAATTTAATATGCATATAAATCACATTGTTAAAATCTTGTTCAGATACAGATTTTGATTCAGTAAACCGGGTTTGGGGCCCCAAGATTCTGCATTTTAACCAGCTCTCAGGTGATATTGTGGCTTCTGGCCCTTGAGTAGCAAGCGCTTAGAGCACCTGAGGAGTGTAAATCAACTCTGAGTGACTTAATGGGGCTTTTCTGTCTGAGAATCTAGGTAGAGAAGCTGGCAGATCTCAGAGAAAGAGCAAAAGAAAGACAGAAGGTACATCTTGGTAAATTCACTAATAATCATTTAATTGTACACTTAAAATGGAGTAAAGGTATGATATGTAAAGTATACTGCAATAAAGAAGAAGAAAAAAATAGGGAATAAGCAATCAAAATGCACACATTTAAAATCATGCTTAAACAAACCTAAGAATAAATCTATTTTATCTGTTTGTATCATTAAAAAAAGTAGAAAGTATAAATGTACAGGTGGATGGATTTCAATAAAATGAATTATCCTTATAACCAGCATCTAGAGAAAGGAATAAAGCATCCCAGGCTCCTGAAAGCCACCCTCAGCTTCCCTCCAAGTCTCTATAATTCTCTAAGAAAGTGATAAGTTCTCCTATGTTTAACACTGTGAATCTTTTGTATATGTTGTAAGTTGTGCAAAGAAGAATTTTACTGTATAGATTTTTGTTTGGCATCTTCACTCTTAGTCACATCAATCCAGATAATAGTTATTTTTTGTTTTCATTATGTAATATTTTGTTATATGAAAATGTAAAATGTATCTGTGTGTATATTACTATTAATTTGTAGTTTTCAGTTGTTGGGTGTTATAAGCAGTGCTGCTATAACATATACTTGGGAATGCAGTTGCTAAATACCTAGTCCTAGTAGAAGCTGCTAGTTTTCCAAGTCAGCTACACTGAATTACACTACCAACAAGCATTTCAGTTACTGCACATTCTGGACAGCATCTGCTATTGTCAGGCTTTTTCATCGTATCCATTCTAGTGATTGTGTACTGAAATTTAGTTGTGGTTTCATCTTTCAGTTTTTTGTCAATTAATGAGTTTGAGTACATTTTCACATGCTTATTAGCTGATCCACTTTGTAAGAATCTCTTCCACTGCTTACATCTTTTCATCTGTTGGGTTGTCTGTTATGGGTTGAATTTTTTGTTTCGAAGATTCATGTCATGTGAATTTTGGAAGTAGGCTTGTTGCTGATGAAATTAGATAAAATGGTTCATGCTCTAACAGGAAGGACTCTAATCCAATATGCTTAGTATCCTTATAAAAAGGGAAATTTAGACACAGATGTAAGTACACACAAGGGGAGTATCCCGTGAAGATTAAAGCAGAGATTGAGGTGATGTAGCAGAAGTCAACAAATACCAAAGATTGCCAGCCAACCACCAGAAGTTAGGAGACAGGCATGGAACAGATTTCTTCCTTACGGCCCTCAGCAAGAACCAAGTGTGCAACACCTTGACCTTGGATTTCTAAACTCCAGAAATGTGAGACAATAAATTTCTGCTGTTTAAGCCTCCCTGTCTGTGGTTCTTTGTTATGGCAGCTATAGCAAAGAGATACACTGTCTCTTTCTTATTGATTTCTAAGAGTATTGTATATATTTTGAATATGAGTTCTTTGTCAGTAATATAAATTGTAAATGAGTCTGTGATTTGCCTATTCATTCTCTTAGTGATGTCTTTTGATGAATAAAAGCTATTAAAATTAATGTAGGTCAAATGTTCATATTTTACTACATTGCTGCTACATTGTGTGTGCTGTTTAAGAAAAGATGTGCTTCCCCCCAGATTATGAAGATTATTGAAATAAAAATATTTTTTCTTCCAGGTAGTATTATTTTACCTTTTGTATTTAAGTCTACAATGCACCTAGTATTGATTTTTGTAAATGCAGCAATGAAAAAGTCAAGACCCATATTTTTGTAAGCAAACGTTCAATTGGCCCAGTACCAAAAAAAAAAAAAAAATTCATCCTTACTTCAATGCTTATGACTTTTTTTAGAAGTCAAGTGACTCCATAATTCTGTTCTGGGTATTTTATCATATTCTCCTTGTCTATTTGTCTATTTCTGAGCTGATTGTATAATATAATAATTATATATCTACAAATAATTTTTATGTCTGAGAATAAAAGTTATTCAGCTTTTTTCATATTTCTGTGATGTTTCTCAAGATGTTCCTGTTTTTTTATTTTTCATATAATTTTAGAAATAACTAAAAAAGTCTTGCAAAGAAATCTGCTGGGATTTTCATGGGATAGCATTGAATCAATATATTCATTAGGAAAGAATTCAAATCTTTACATTATTGATTCTTTCAAAACTTGACCATTGAATAGTATATTCATTTAGATATTCTATAATTAATAGTATTCACATTTTGTGATTCTTATTGGAAGGTTAATGCTCCTCATCTGTTAGATATATTACTATAGAGTTTATCTTTCTAATGTTATGGGAAACACTATATTTTTATCTTTTGTTTTCTAGTTGTCTTTTCTTGTATATAGAATTGCACTTGATTATTAGGATTTCTCTCTCTATTTTTTATTTTCTCCATATACAATCATGCTATTTGTAAAAGAAATATAGTTCTATGTATTGACTTCCAATCCTTATACCATTTGCTTTTTGAAAATTTCTCTTTCATTATTACACTGGCTATGACTTCTATTACAATACTGCTAGAACATAATAGAGTTTAAAAATATCCATAAAATCTTCTCAGAAAAAAATCCATATAATTCTTTATTAAAAAATATTCTTTCATTTCCTTTTTTTGCAGGGCAGTCATTTGAAATACTACACTTAATGTACTTGACTCCTAACCTCCCAATCATTTTACAATCGAACGCATGCTGACTTCTTCCTTCCTATGCCAATGACACTATAATGCTATGCAACACTTTCTAATTGACACTATATTTCATAAATATCATCTCACTTCTTTGTTGCATCTACATTTTGAAGTTTCTCTTTGCTGTGTTCTGCGAAGCCACTCTTACAACTTTAGTTTTTCTAAGAGGAGTTTGGGAATCATGGTAAAGCTTATGTTTGTGTGTTTCTATCGATAGTTTCTTAGCTAAGCCTTTTAAATTTTGTAAGCCTAATTTCTTTATATTTATATGAGATAATATCTGTTTAAAAGACTTTTGTAGGTAAGAAAGTGTGAAAGGCCTAGTATATGGCCAGGCACATGATCAATTAACAATGAACAATAGTTCTTCGAAATGTTTACTTTCCTTCTTATATTCCTCAAAATTAGGATTTCTTATAGGTTTTATTTTGACTAATATTATCTTAGTATTGCCTTTTAAAATTAAGCTTGAATTTCATCTCCTTTATTCTTCTTAAGCAAATTTAACTTATATGTTCTTCCTTTGTGTTCCCAAGATATTCTCACATATCACTTGCTTTGTTCTAATAGCATACACTTATATTATCCAACTTAAAAGTAAGTTTATTGTTATTATTTATTTTTTTACTGGCTTGTTTTTTATTTCAAAAGAAAATTGTGTTTCCTTTCTTTACATCAAGATCGAGAGACTTGAGGTTTCATGAAGCCACTCAAACTTCCATTTATAGAGAAGCGTGGCTGCTTAAATTTATTACAAGGTCTTCACTATTATTATTCAAATCATATCATGAAAATATACTGTGAGTAACATCAATTATCAAGAATAGTATAAAGGTAGAATGATGTGCACACATGTAAAATATAAAGGTAAATAATATATAGACATAAATGGCTTATCATTATGGCTTACCGTAAATGGCTTTACCATTTATTTAATAAATTATCTTCTAAATATTTAGAACATTTACACTCTCAACAGCAATCTATTATTCATTTTTTTTCTGTTTTCCCATATCCTGGCCAATATATGTGATTTTGAGTGTATTTAGCATTTGCTAATTTGATAGAATGAAATAACATTGCATTTATAGATAAATCTGTATATTTATTAGCCTCTGATTTCCTCTTATTTTGATCCTCTTTTTGCATGGTTTTGTTTGATTTTCCTTACCGGTATGTTTGTATTTTACTTTTTGATATATTGTTGTCAATTTTTAATTTTATATTTAAATTAGTGGTTTGTTATCTTACATTTAAATATCTTTCCTCCATTGTTTTAATTTTTTAAAATATTATTTATTATACTTTTGAGATCACAGAGATTTTAAAATTTAATGGAGTTACATTCTGATATGGAAGAACAATTAGCAAATTTTCCCATTAAGTTTTGAAAATTTTTTGTAGCTTAATATATGAATTTGCTTGCCATGTGTAATGATATCTTTTCATTTTTGAATATATTCTTTGTTATTGCTAATTCATTGAAATAGTGTTACTGTTATATTTTGATACAATTACTCTGCTAAATACACCTTAGTTTAAAGAACTGAATATTGATTTTCTTTGATATTCTAAATCATTATATGATTTATATAAAAATATCACATTGTTTCATTTTCTGCTTTTTGTTACTCAAGTTTTTTCATATGTTTTTGGCTAGGACTTCCAGTACTCTGATGATTATGAGTTGTATTAATGGACAAGCTGGCATTTTGCTTACAATTAAAAAAAATTAATCTACGTTTTTCCCTTTTAAGTAGGATGTTGCTTTGATTCTTGGCAGACAGGTTTATCAAGTTGCTAGAATTTATCATAATGGGTACATTTTGTTCTGATGCCTTTTTGAATCTACTGAGAGTTTCTCGTTTTCTTTTTCCTTTTAATCAGTTAATGTGGTGATTTTCAATGATAATTTTAACCCTTTTTATTTTTTGGCAAGATTATACTAGGTAATAAGTTTAACAGCTTACAATTGTTTACTCTAAAATTTATCTAAATTATTTTATTTGTCTAAATTATTTTTATAATATGTATGATTATATTTTCCTAACATTAAACTTTTATAACATGTAAAACATGTTTATTTTTAGAGGGAAAATTTCTACCTATTGACTTGTGAAGGCTATTTGTTTATTTGTATTTCCTATAATCTTAAAACACTCTTGCTTTTGTAGTAATTACATTAGTTTTCTACTGCAGAATAACAATTTACCAAAAAGCTTGCCTTAAATATATCTGAAATATCCTCAGGGTCACTCTCCCATTGTTTGGAGGATTAGAACCTGGCTTCCTTGCATCCATGTTGATCTCTTTCTCACATAGTTGCTTGGCCACATCCTTAATATGGTCTCTCAAACAGGTTTTTTATTCTTTACATGACCAGGCAGAGAAATTTAATTAGATTAAAATATTACAGTTTTTTTTGTTTTTTTTTTTTTTACTTACAGTTTCCACTGGTCAAAAGTCTTGGTATAAGTCATCTGCTCAGATATCCAAAGGCTGTCATAAGGTGTACACAATGGTATATTCTCATGAAAGGTTCAGTTGGGCAAAGATTAACTTTCAAGCTCCATTTAGTTGTTGGTAAAACTCACTTCCTTGTTGGTGAACGACTTATGGCAGCTTGCTATTTCAATACAACTAGAAAAGAGGCACTTGAGCATAAGGAAGGCCCATCCCTCTTTTATATTACCTCTTTTTTTTTCCAGAATATCAAAGGGATACCAATATTTGGGTTACTTGATTTACTTTTCACAGTTTGAGTCAATGTTATAAATGTGTCCATCACTGAGACAGTGTGCATTGTTCCTGTTAGGTGTGAATTTACTCATCTCCTCCTTTTCCCCTCCCACCTGCTTGATTTATGTTGAATTTTACTACCATATGTACACACGAAGATTCACAATGAATCAAGTAGTTAGCAAAAACTATCTTATTGAATTATCTTGCAAACATAATGCTATCCACACAATACTTAAGTCAATATGTTTGCAATGCTCTCTTAAAAGAAAACAAAAAGCAAAGGAAAACATACATACTGTAAAATACTTCTGAGAGCTTCTGGCAATTGTAAGTTAAATAGTGAAACTAGAACTTGTTGTCAATATTTAAATCAAGCTTTGTTATTAAATTTAACTAAAAGAGCCTTGTGCTATAAAAGCAATAGTTATTAATGTTTTTAGAATTACTGACATATTTTCCCCAAGATTATTTAAAATTTTCATGGTTCATATAATAATCCTTAATATTTGTTTAGCTCCTGTATTATCCCAGGTTAAGTGATAAATTCTTTACATATGATATCTAACCATTTAAAATAAATTTAATTTTTGTGTAACTGAAGCAAATGAGAACAAAAGGAATTAAGTACTTTATCTTCATGGAAGATCTAGGTTTGATATCTTGATATTCTGCCCTGGTTTAAAGGATAAATCTTTGTATAGCTAAGTAAACAGGAACCAACTCCCCAGTTGTAAGTATGCTGTCCCCCTGTTACACAGAAAGTAAACCAGTAACTTCTTTTATCATAAGTTACCATGGTCTCTCAATGAAATTCCCTAATTCTAATTTCAGTACCTAGAAGAAAACTTGCAATAGTGTTTTATATAATGTCACTATTCTCTACTAGATCTCTCCTCTTCACTTTTCTCTAAGGCTATATAAGCCTGATATTTTTATCTGGCTTTGATCCGAATCATTCTATGGCCCTTCTTTACCATGAAGTGACATGAATAGGACAAATTTCTCTATTAATATGGAAAAAAAAGGTTGTCTCCACCTTGTAAATTTGGCCTCCAATTTGAGCTGGCACAGCAATGCTCAAAAATTAAGATACATAGTCTAGGGTCAGGAATGCAGTCTGCCTGAGGTATCTGCATACTTCAACTCTACTGCCCCAATACATGTATTCCTTGAGTCAGAATGTCCCATCATAGCAGCTCCATTTCATTTGCCACAATAAGCCCATTTTAATACACCTAACACATGCAGTGATTGGCGTGGAGAAACAGCGGAAAGCACGGGCTCAGCACAAGTGACAGATTTTGGAGCATGATATTTGGAACAGTCAGTTAACTGCAGTCTTCTGAGAGGCACATTTCACGTCTTCCTCTACCAATGTTAAGCACAGGGACTTTATTCACTGCTCTACACCCCTCACATATAATGGTGCTTGGGTCATAGTAGTAATTAACAAATGTATGAAAATAAATGAGTTGTTTTTGGGAAAAAATGTTTACATTTTCTACAGTGTCTTTTTGGACATTATCCTTCTTCCAAGAGCTACTGGCAATCTAGAACTGTAGACTACCTAAGAGGATGTCTGAATTTCCATCCAAACTTCACAATACGTCAAAAGAATTTTTAAGTCACTATTTGGCAAGGAACCAGAGAAGTGCTTTTGTAGAACACAAATTATTCCTAACACTAGTCACTGAAAAGTAATTACATGAGGTTTCAATGGAAACTAAAACAGGATAAATGCTGATGAGTTTCAGAATGAAGTGTGGGCAATCTGGAGTTCAGATTACTTGTGATGCCTATGTTCTCTCTCATTAAACATAGTCATGGTTCCAAGTACTTAAATTATCTAAACACAATGTGCTCTATTATTTAAGAACATTCAATTCTGCAAAAGATGATGAAAAATAATAGAATGGGTAAAACTCAGAGAAAGTGTTAAGCGTACATAGTGAGTTAGCAAGTAGCTTCTAAGACAAAGAAAGCATTCATAAAATGTGTTATGAATAGAAAATAAGTTAGCAACCTATAATGTAAAGTAAAAGATACATAAAATAAATGTTCTATATAAATACAAAAACAAGAGTGCTTTTATAGATAAAAAGCTATGGAGGGAACAAGTAAATCTGAAATATTAATAGGCACAAATCATATCACTTCCAGTTTGATAGTCAAATCATCCCTATTTAATTACCCACTCGTGACATTTATTATGATTCCATTTGGAAATCATGTGTGTCCTACCCAAGAAATGTACTTAATAAGCATGGCTGCACAGCAAATCATAGGCAAGTCACATTTATTGGACAGGCATACTTCGCACACATCTTTCCAATACAGTTAGTAAACTTAACTCCTCATCCTGTTTCTGCTGAGTCCCTTTCCACAAACTTCACCTTTGATTCTCATGACTGCATCACCATCAGGGAAGGATGTTGTGGCTGAGAGAGTGAGAGACATAAGACATATGAATGTTGTGTAATGCAGGATTCAGAATGTGGCCATTTTACCCCACTTGTACCATATCTTTACTTTGTCAATTTACCCTATTTATTTCTTCTTGATTTTCAGTATGTTTTAAATTAATTCAGTAAACAGTATGATTAAAAATCTTAAGTAGGTCTGTGAGGCTTTCAACTCCAGGCTCTCTGGAACACCTTACCAGGTAGTTTCTTGAACACTATCATTGCAGAATGGTGATTTCCCACATGATGCAAATTTTCTTCATTCAAGATATTTCTCTGTAGTATTTTAGGTAGCAGAATAGCTGAAGCCAGAATTCCTCTTGTGAAAGAAACTAATTTTGGAGGGAGACTAATTTTGTACCTGCACAAGCTACTTGGCATAAAATGTTTTGAGAGAAGCCCATGCCTCAGAAAAAAATGGGATTGAGGTAAGACAAGAGTGAAGAAGAAAATGTTTTAGTCCTTTTGTACTGTTATATCAAAATATTTGAGAGTGGGTAATTTATAAAAAAAAAACATTAATTTATTTCTTAAGTTGTAAAGGCTGAGAAGTCCGAGATGAAGGTACCAGCAGATTCACTGTTTGATGAGGGTTGATCTCTCTGTTCCCAAGATGGGGCCTTACTATTGCTTCCTCATGTGGCAGAAGAGAGGAAAGGGCCAGGCAGATCTTTTATAAGGTCATTAATCTCAGTCATAAGGGAAAAGCTTTCATAACTTAAACATTTTACAAAAGATCCACCTCTTAATACTGTAGCATTGGAAATTAAGTTTTAACATTAGAATTTGGGGGGAACATACAATTCAGACTGTAACATAAAGGTACAAGATGAAAGGTATGATTTTTACTACAAAATATGGATCAGCAGCTTCAGAACTTTATAACAATGTCAAATTTGAAATAATTTCTATGTCTTTGATTTAACTTCTTCCTTCTTTTCAGCACTCCATATTAAATCTTCAGATCTGGTACAGAAACTCGTAAGTGCCCACATTGTTATTAGAAGTTTTCTCTTTCTCTGCCTGCCTTCTTCTTTATTCTATACAAAACAGATGCAGCACACTATTTTAAAAGAGAAGCATTCAATAAAAAAGTAAAGTGAAGTCTCAGAGATTTCTACAGAAATATAACTACCTAACTCTACTCACTCCAGAATTAATGAACCTGAGAGAAATAAAATAATTTCCACTGGAAACAGAATATAGATTCAAACTTAACCAGAGTTTAGAGACCTGGAAACTTGAACTGATGTCAGAATTATGTAAATTCACAGTTAAATTATAAATCTTTAATGTAATGGAGTGCCTCATTAACTTGGAGGGAAAAGGGAAAATTATATGAAGTAGATTATAGGATAGAGGTCCTTGGCCCAACAAGGGCTGGTAATAGAGTGTGTGTTAAATGTGTGCAGAAGCATTGATTTCATCAGCAGACAGGTGAACTGGGTTGGGCCTGCTTGACCCATAGCTCCTTGTCCTGGCAGCTCAGCCTACGAGCAACCTTTGAAACACCAGTTTTTGTGAAATAGTATCATTTTCTTTGTGAGCCATGATATTAATATACCGAGAATCACTAGATTATGATAATATATTGAAACATATCTTTGGCCATAGAGGTCAATGTGTGCCCAAAAGTCCTATGGGGTTGGTTCCACATAGAGTAAAGCATCAGACTGTGGGGACTCTCTTAGATCATATTTCTCTACAATATTCCAAAATGATAACTGGCTTTATTTCACTTAGTGATGATAACCATTTTTACAGATAGATAATATTTTGTTGGGAACTTTGAAAACTTCATGAAGAAATGAAATTCAAAGATTAAAAGCAATATAAATTTTATTTCTCAGCATACACTCTGTCAAGGTCAAGGCACTTTTGCAAGCAATGATATCAGGTATTCAGTCCATTGTTAAAGAACTGAGGGTCCTGAGAGTTTAACCATGGCAATGCAGTCTTTTCTTCATTATTAACTGAAGAACTATGGGTGACCTTTAAATATTTTTTAAGATTAGATAAAGAAAAGAAGTTAGAAGGAGCCAAATCAAGACTGTAAGGTGAATGCCTAATGATTTCCCATGCAAACACTCACAAAATTGCCCTTGTTTGATGAGAGAAATGAACAGGTGCATTGCTGTGGTAGAGAAGGGCTCTCCCATGAAGATTTCCTAGACATTTTTCTGCTAATGCTTTGACTAACTTTCTCCAAACACTCTCATAACAAGCAAATGTTATCATTCTTTGGTCCTCAGGATGTCAACAAAATACCTTGAGCATCCAAAATAGCTGTTGCCAGGATCTTGCTCCTGATCAATACACTTTTGTTTTGGCTGGACCCCTTATATCTCTCGGTAGCCATTGTTTTAATTGTGCTTTGCCTTCAGAATCATACTAGTAAAGTGATGTTTCATATCTGGTTACAGTTCTTCAAAACATGCTTCAAGATCTTGATTCCATTTGTTTAAAATTTCCATCAAAATTCTGCTCGTCTGCATCTGATCTGGGTACAACAGTTTCGGCACCCATAGAGTGGGAGGTGTGAACACCTTTAATTTGTCAGTCAGACTTGTGTAAGCTGAACAAATTGATATGTCTATGATGTTGGTTATTATTTCTACTGTCAGTCATTTATCCTCTTCAATTAGGGCAGAGACAAGATGATTTTTTCCCTTGCAAATTGATGTGGATGGTCTGCCACTGCAGGCTTCATCTTCAAAATATTCCCACCCCTTCTTAAAATCATTGAGAAGTGATGACAAGCCATTAATCCTATGCCCTTTCTAAATCCCAAATCCATTAAAACTATATGCATAAGAAAATAGGAGAAGACTTCAAGATGGCCAAATAGGGACAAAGCTTGTCAGACTTTCTTGGCAGAAGAGTTGAGGGTTGGACTGAGAAGAGCGGAGAGTGATTACTGCTTGGAGGTAGTCACGAGGACTGACAGCAGTGGAGTCCGAGGACACCACCAGGAGGAAATGAGCAGTGGAGAGAGAGGGAGATAGAAGGGAGAAATCAGTGCCAACCATCCAGGGAGTTCTGGAGCCCAGGGAAAGGGTAAGGCCTTCTCCCCCTCCCCCATCTGGGTGCCTCAGGCCAGCAACATGACACATGGTTCTCATCCTGCAAGGAATGCCATATAAGAAACCAGTGAACTAGCATCCTGTATCTGGATGCCTCCTCCTCTACACATCCTCCACTCCTGGCATCCCCAGAAGTGATTTTGGCTCAAGGCTTGTAGCCACATGGCCACACCCACCCCATAGAAATTGCCAAAGTTCCTTGCACTGAGTGACTTGGCTCACCACAACAGGAGTGCATTCCCAGCAGAGCTTGCCTCTGACAGCATAGCCACTGTGGCAGCTCTGAGAGGAGGGTGGTCACAGTACTATGGTCGTGGCTCAGAGAGGAGGAGGATGGACCAGACCAGTACAGGAGGGCTGCGCCCCGTCCGCCAACCACAGCTGCCGCTGAAGATCTCTGTGCTGAGTGGCCCACCTTCAGTGCCAGAGGTAGTTTCTGCCCTGAGTTGGCAGAGCAACCTCAGTCAGTGATCTTGCTGCCCACGAGCATTTGGTGTGTTCACTTACTGACAGCGCAGGCAGCGGGGTGGGGAGGCATGAGGGAGAGGTCCCAGTTTCAGGGTGGGGTGGCAAGTGAGAGCCCGTGCCTATTGGGAGTGTGTGGAGGAGCACAGGAGAACAGGTCTGTAAGTGCACCCCATCCTCCTTTCCCCAGAGAGCCAACATATTGGAGTATCCTGCCACTGAGATTTAATTTGCTTAAGTCCTGGTTCCCCTCACACACTGCTGGTGGATCTGCAAATTAGCACAACATCTATGGAAAGTACCATGGAGATAACTCAAAGAACTAAAAGTAGAACTACCACTTGATCCAGCAATGCCACTCCTGGGTATTTACCCAAACTGGGGGAAAAAAAAGACATTCTATAACAAAGACATCTGCACTAGAATGTTCATAGCAGCACAATTCACACTTGCAAATATGCAGAAACAGCCCAAGTGCCCATCAACACATGAGTGGATTAATAAAATGTGGTATATGTATACCATGGAGTTCTACTCAGCCATAAAAAATAATGGTGAACTCTTATCTCTTTTATTATCCTGGATGAATCTGGAGCCCATTCTTATGAGGTCTCATAAGAACGGAGAAATAAGCACCACATATACTCACCATTGAATTGGTACTAATTGATCAATATACACATATGCACTTATGTGCACATATGGAAGTAACATTCATCTGGTGTTGGGCAGGTGGGTGTGGGGGGAGGGGATGGGCAAATTCACACCTAATGGGTGCAGTCCTCACTTTCTGGGGGATGAGCACACTAGTAGCTCTGACTTGAGTGGTGCAAAGGCAATATGTAACCGAAGTCTTTGTACCTCTGTGATACTCTGAAGTTAAAAAAAAAAAAAAAAAAAACTCATTTCATATTAAAAAAAAAGAAAAGAATTTTTCCTTTATTCCACAAAGTTTGAGGTAGTTAGTCAGTGATAATAAATGGGACAGAGCTAACTGTAGCCAAGTGAATAAGTTTGAACCAAGGAAATGTAAGTGGAAGTTGAGACTCACATAAATGCTTACTAAAGGACACAAACTACTGAACTAGGTTGTATCTTCTGCAATTCTTTTTTCCATTTTTCTGCACACTGGCATAAAGATGTAATATTAATAGCTGGATCTCTAGCAACAATCTTATAGCATGAGGATGAGAGCCTGAGATTGTAAGTCTGAGAATGACAATAGAAACATATAGATAAAAGGAGCCTAAATTCCTGTTGACCTCAGAACCTTTGGTTCAATCACTACAGTACACTGCCCTAAGGGCAAAAGTGCAGTTGTCAAAAATGTGAATGATTGTGAATTGTTATAAAAGATCAAAAATTAAAAATATCATAATCATATACTTTTTTTTAAAGTATAGACAATATGAATTTTCTTCTTGTGAAGAAACTGCAGCAATTGGATTCCCTACCATCCTGCTCTTGCCAAGGGCATTATTAGTCACAGACAAAATCTTTAACATATATCAAAGTTTAGATTAGACAAACCCTTTTTGCTTTTCTATTTCATGTGTATTCAGTGAAGGTACATTTTATATATTAATTTGATATATAAATTTAATATACAAAATTCTTAGAATTCATTAAAATGAATGATGTATTTTTGGTCAGGTTTGTTCTTCTGTTTTTTTTTTTTTTTTGATCCAATTTCATTATAGTACAGTCATATAAATAAAAAATTCTGTTTATAAAGTCAAATTTTAAAACGAGAAACTTCCTTATGGCCCTAGGTTACAAATAATTAAGGGAACATCCAATTCTGTGTAAGTGAAAAATTCATTCTTTCTGATTTTCTGTGCACTTGCACGTTTGTAGCTCGCTGGTTTCATTTGCAGCAGGGATATTGAAAACACATTTCAAGGGCTCCTACTGATTTGAGAAATTTATTGTACCTTAAGGGCTGTCAGAGGAAATTTGCAAATTACTACTCCAAATTATTTCAACAAGAAAACATACTGATATGTTCAGGTAATGGAAAGGGGGAAAAGATTACCATAAATGTCATAAAAAAGCTATTGTGCTGCATACATCACAGGTAGTCAAATATGTTTTGTAAGAAAGATGCTGTGCTAAAATGCAAGAAAGGATATATTAAATATCTTATACATTGTTTCTCATTCAAATCAGAATTCCCCTTTGATTCCAAAGTTAAAATATACATGTCCTCATTTTACTATGCCAGGAACAGGACTTTAAGCCATTTTTTTCTTCCTTAAAATACTATTTGATGAATCAAAAACCATTATCTTTCACCTAGGTACCTATGCATATATTTCTATATATATGAAAACTTAATCAAAATATTTGAAGACTCAGCAAACTCAGACAAATTGATCACAGTAGGCACCCTGTTTAATACTAATAGTGAGGATTAAATCCAGTTGTATTTTAAAGAAATGAATCCTACGGTTAATGTTTTCCTTATAAATTTTCATTTGAACAATATACTTAATTTTTCAACAGTATAGTCACATGTAATATGTACTCGTCAATGCATACAGTTGAGAAAATCATTTTTAAAGTAACTTAGAAGCTGGCACCCATTAGTGGATGAACATTGCTGAGCTATGAAAGCCTCCAATAGCCTATTTGGGTTTGGAAACAATTGGACCTGCACAATGCATGAAAGAAGAGGGTGAGGACAAGGCATTTTTATAAGATTCACACTAAATTAGGTATAATATTTGAAATGCTTTGCTTAGAAAAATGGAAGACTTTCTATTCATTTCTATTTTGTTTATTTTTAAAGGACATTTTCCTGGGAAATATGGCACTGTTGGCAGTGTTTGGAGGAGGTCATGTGCTTTTGCAGAAAGAAGGAGTGATAGTAGGAGGATGGAAATAGCAGATTGAAAGGAATTGTGGACAGTCAAAACACTCAATTTCATATTTTCTGTTGTGTTGTAATTAAAATTCCTATCATCCAGGATTTCTCTAAAGCTTCCACAGAATGAAATCTTGACTATTTGTTATATGTTGCAAGCATGTACTTATTAGCCTTTTATTTACTTAATTTTAAAAAATCCAAAGAAAGTGATTAGGTACTACATGTAAGGTAAAGCAAAGAGCAAGATATCAATCACATTGAGCAGAAAAAAAAGAGCACATATTTGGGGGTGACTTAACTGGCTCTAAAGCTATCACACAAACTAACTCTATGATTGCCAAGTCATTCAGAAATTAGCAGCGACGGGATGCTGCAATCTGAAATAAGACAGTACTAAACATCAAATAGCCTTTGAGTCAGATGAATTTCAGAGATTTTATTGTTAATACAAAAACGCTTTCTTATGTAGATATTCTCAAAACCCTTGTGTGTGTATGTGTGTGTGTGTGTGTTTAAGTAACAACGTTGAATTTGGCAGATGAGCTTCATTAATCTGAAAGAAATATATTTTTAAAAAATGATAGATTGCATTAAGCTGACGTATTTAAAGTAGTCATCTGAGTTCTTTAATTTGTCCCAAGGAAACATTATTTTTCATAATTAGAAGAAAACTCCAAAATATTTTTTTCCTATTGAGAGTGGTGATGAAAGTATATAACATGTTTTAGTGTTCTAATATGTTTAAATCAGATGTTTTATTTTGGTAGTGCCTGGCAAAATATATCTACCAATTTAGACTGAATTGTCTGGTAAGATCTTGATGAGGCAGGTAAAATAACTTAAGTTAGATACTTAAAATAACTTACTGAAAATTTGTTTATAGGTTGATCTATCTGAAGCATAGAATAGATGTGTTGAGAAGAATTTTTCTTTTATTTTTTAATTTCAAAGTATTAAGGGGGTATGAATGTTTTTGTTACATGGATAGCTTCTGTAATGCTTAAGGCAGGGCTATTACTGTGCCCATCACCAGAATGGTGTTCATTTCATCTGTTAGGTAGGTTTTTACCTCTTCCTGCTCTTGATTTCCAATCACTTTTACTTCTCTCTGTGCCCATGTGTGCCTGTACATTAGTTCCAAATTATTAGAGAGTACATGTGGTGTTTGTTTTTGCATTCCTGAGATACTTCACTTAGGATAATGCTCTTCAGTTCCATCCAAATTGTTACAGAAGACATTACCTCATTTATCTTTATGGCTAAGCACATATACCACATTTTGTCAATCCACTTATGAATTGATGAGCACTTGGGTTGATTCCACATCTTTGCAAATTGTGAATTCTGCTGCAACAAATAATCGAGTGCAGGTGTTTTTTTGATTAAATGACTTCTTTTCTTTTGGGTAGATACCCAGTAGTAAGATTGCTGGATGGAAAGGTAGGTCTACTTTCGTTCCTTGAGGAATCTCCATACTGTTTTCCATAGTGATCGTGACATAATATTTGTTCTAGGTGAAAGTTACTCATAACTTGGGCTTAGTGCAAACTTAAGCAAGACACTCTTAAATGTTACACCTAATTTAATGTAGCTAATGATATTGTTACAATGAGTAAAACAAATGCATTCATTTTATAGACAGAGCTAAAGGACACAACAAAGCACACTTTAATTTTCTAAAGTAAAATCTTTAATAACATTGTGTAATAAAGCTTATTATTCTTCAACAAATATATTTTCCTCTAGGGGTAATGTTTTCAGGGAGTAATGCTTATTGTACTTGAGACAATTTTTTTCCAATTTAAACAAGCAATTTAAGATTATTTTCTATCCCTAATATACTGGTTTGTATTAATAAGCTTTTATTCATAAGGCACACTCATAAGTGCTATTAGAAATAATGACTAGGGATATTTGGCTTGTATCTTCTTGAAAGTAGCAAGCTCACAAAAGAGAGGACACTAATTAATTAGAATGATACAGGGCAGATTATTATAAAACATACTATTGAGTAGGATAATTAATAAAAGCCCTGGAAAGTTACTTTCATATGGGAAGGATATAGAAAAGACCTGTGAAGTAGGAGATATTTAGGTGCGTAACAAGTTTTAGAATGATTGTAAAAGGAGTTGTGTTGGGAATTCCAAATGAATAAAATATTACGTTAAAGAAAATAAGTGAGAGTGTTGCAGCACAGGAGAAATGTGATTAGAATTCAAGGTGTGGCCCAGCAACTAACAAGATGTACATACTCAGCAAATTAATTAAGCATCTCGAGCCTTAATATCTGTATTTTTATGCAATTTATTTGATCTTTTAATATCTGAATGTAAGAAGAATCACATTTCTTTTTTTATCCCATTAAAATTATAATAAGTCTTTGAGCCTCTTGTCTACCAGTTTGGTAGAATGTCTACTATTAGGTTTTATTTTTTATTTCCTCACTTTGAAATAAGACAGATTTAATTTCTTCTTCTGTCCTTATTGATACACAGTACCAGTTTAGTTACTTAAACCCTTAAGCCTTAGTAGTATTACCTGGAAAATGAAAATACTAATTGCTGTCTCCCAGGTTTTTTGTGACTTTTAATATGAAAAGTAAAAAGGAAGGGATTATTGTAGAACATATTATATGGTAATTGCTTGATTTTTTAATTAACTTTTTGGAGAGTAAGTATTTTTATGAAGTCATTTCAATAGGAAAGGAAAATATCTCTAATTTATTCTCAACTTGAAGTTTTAAAAAAAATCACTTAAAATCCTCTCTCAGATAATTATTTCTCTTTTTTTAAAAGAGATTTGTTTCCTTTTTAATAAATATATCACATGGAATCCTTCATTTTTCTTTCAAAGATCAGAAAAAATAGTTGTGACCATTGGTTATCATGTGAGTTTTGTTCAAGAAGAATAAGAAAAGGAAGCTGGTTGAGGGAAATGGTAAGGAGATATTGGAACACATTCAGAGAGAATGCAGCAAGCTGCATACTTTGACCACAGAAAATAAAATAAAAAATTTAGAGAAGCTCGGAAAGAGAATCAGAGAGCATAGGTAGGTGAGGATGTTTAACAAAATGGCAGTAAATTCTTTGACACTCTTCTTTTTTTTTTTTATTTCAGGGTATTATGAGGGTACAAACATTTGGTTACATTTTATATAATTGCCTCTCCCTATCGGGGGTTAGAGGCATGCCCTTCCCCCCCCAACAATGAACACTGTGTCCTATAGTTGTGAGTTTAGGTCCCCAACTATCATGTGAGCACCACAGTGTTAATCAGTCAGTACCAATTTGATGGTGAGTACAAGAGGAGCCTATTCTTCCACTCTTGTGTTACCTCACTTCATATAATGGGCTCAAGCTCAATCCAGGAAAATATAAGAGGTGCTAGATTACTGTTGTTTCTTATAATTGAGTAATATTCCATTGTATACATAAACCAAATTTTAATAATCCACTCATGAATTGATGAACACTTAGGTTGTTTCCACATCCTTGCAATAGTGAATTGTGCTGCCATAAATATTCGGGTGCAGATGTCTTCAGTATAGAATGTCTTTTGCTCTTTTGGATAGATGCCTAATAGTGCTATTGCTGGATCGAATGGTATTTCTACTTTAGCTCTTTGAGGAATCTCCAAATTCTTATCCACAGAGGTTGCACTAATTTGCAGTCCCACCAGTAGTGTAAGAGTGTTCCTGTCTCTCTGCATCCTTTCCAGCATTTGTTGTTTTGGGATTTTTTGATAGAAGCCAATCTCACTGGGGTTAGGTGATATCTCATTGTGGTTTTGATCTGCATTTCTCTAATGTTGAGCATTTTTTTATATGTTTGCTGGCCATTATTCTGTCTTCTTTTGAAAAATTTCTGTTCATCTCCTTTGCCCATTTATTGATGGAGTTGTTTGATTTTTTCTTGCTGATTTTTTTAAGTTCTAGGTAGACTCTTGTTATCAGCC